>CAUYRT010019825.1:0-46761 GCA_963574885.1 Lepilemur ruficaudatus
AAAAAAAAAGAAAGAAATTAGCTGGACAACTAAAAATATATAGAAAAAATTAGCCAGGCATGGTGGCGCATGCCTGTAGTCCCAGCTACTCTGGAGGCTGAGGCAGGAGGATCACTTGAGCCCAGGAGTTTGAGGTTGCTGTGAGCTACACTGACGCCATGGCACTCAAGCCCGGGCAACAGAGTGAGACTCTGTCTCAAAAAAAAAAAGAAATATACAATGTATTATTATTGACTATAGCTACCCTACTGTGTAATAGATTTCAATACTTATTTCTCCTGCATAACTGAAACTTTGTACCCTTTGACCAACAACTCCTTATTTCCTTCCTCCTCCCACCCCCAGCCACTGGCAACCGCCATTCTATTCTCTACTTCTGTGAGTTGCACTTTAATTTAGATTCCACATATAAGTGAGATCATGAAGTATTTGTCTTTCTCTGCCTGGTTTATTTCACTTAGCATAATGTCCTCCAGGTTCATCCATGTTCTCACAAATGACGGAACTCCCTTCTTTTTAAAGGCTGAATAGTATTTTATTGTGTATATATACCACATTTTCTTTATCCATTCATCCATTAATGGACACTTGGGTTGATTTCCTATCTTAGCTATTGTGAATAATACTGCAATGAATACGGGAGTGTGGATGTCCTTCGACGTATTGCTTTCAATTCCTTGGGATGTACACCCAGAAGTGCAATTGCTGAATCAAAAAGTAGCTTTTCTTAGGTTAACGTTTTTTTAGACTAGTGATTCTCAACAGGGGGCAATTTTGTCCCTCAGAGTACATATAACAATGTCTAGAGACATTTTTGGTTGTCACAAAAAGAGGGAGTGGAAGCTTCTACTGGCATATAGCCGGTAGAGTCCAGAGATGCCGCTAAGCATCTTGTGATGCACAGGACAGCCCCCACACAAAGAATTATCCAGCCCAAAATGTCGATAATACTGAAGTTAAGAAACCCTGTTCTACACTAAGTCTTTCCAAAATTTATCATTCATATATTTAAACGCAAATGCTGTTCATGCTCCAGGTGACTTCAATTAACAAATTGAGTAATTATGATTTACCATGCATTCACTTATCCATTCATTCATTGCAAGCTTATTCTATACAGTACAATATACCATTAGTGGTTAACAGCATTGGGCTTTGGAGCCAGACTACTTGGGTCAAATCTGGCCTCTATTCCTTGTGTGTCATTTTCCTTCTCTACAAAATAAGAATTTTAATTGTAACCTCATAGGGTTGCTCTAAGAATGATGTCAATTAATACATATAAAGCACTTAGAGCATTGGTACATGGTAAGAACTCAGTAAGTGTTAATCATTTCTATTGTGATGATTAACTCCCTGCCATGAAGGGTATAAAGAGAAATAAAGAGACTTTCCCTTCCTCACTGTTTATGAGAAGACTGGAAAAAACTAAAACCAAAATCAAAACCAAGACTATTAATGCAATACACATAGTAAGTGCTATAAGTGAGGAATGCAGGAAGTCCTATAGTAGCATCAAATAGGATGTTAACTAGCTCTGCTTGGGGAACAGGGAAAGACTTACAAAAGCAATAATATTTGAACAGGACTCTAAAGGATAAAGACTACTTACTTTACACTTTGTTTGCTATTTCATTGTTAGCACTTGGTCTTCACAGGTGTGAGTACATATTTCTGTTTTGTTTGCTTTTAGTGGCAGCCCATTTTTAAGAAATGCAGGTATGTGAGAAGTTGCTGAAGAGGCAGGCTATCAGGTGTGCATAGGAGCCAGTTGGCCTCCATCACCTGCACCTCCATCCATGGGGCAAGGAGGTGCAGAGAGGGTGGGATTGAGAGAATTGGAGTTGTGATGTTACTTGATCTGGGTGGTGGTTACACAGGTGTGTTCGTTGGGTAAAAGATTCATTGAGCTGCACAGTTACAATTTTTATACTATTTTATATGCACATTTTATGTTAATAAAAAGCTTACATACCCATAAAAAACTTACAGTGGAATGTTCCTGAATACAGATGTAATCAAGCTGGATTTAATTAAAACTCCCCAGTCTCCCAACCTTTTCTCTCCTTTCTTGTTTCCTATGTATTGAATGTTCAAGTCGTACCCATCTACTCACCCTTAACGCTCCCTTCATCTGCCCATCTTCTGCTCTTCTGGCCCTTCCCAAGCTAGTCTCTCTGCCCAGAATGCCCACCTCAGAAACAATCTGTGAAAGTATAATGTGTAGCCATGAAACTCTTAAGGCCAATCAATATATTTGGATTGTAACCCAAGTAATTTTTATCAGCTAAGTCCATTTGGGGTATATTTTTAAATTTTTAAAATAATCTCAAACTTCCAGAGAACTGGCAAATGTGGTAGAAAATGATTTTTCCTGAACAATTTGAGAGTAAGTTGCCAACCTGAAGCCCCAGAACCCCCAAATACTTTAGTGTGTATTTCCTACAAACAAGTATCTCCAGTATACAACCACCAAAATCAGGAAATTAACATTGATTCATAGCTACCATCTAATCTTCAGATCCCATTAAAGTTTTGCTAATTGTCCCAAACAATGTCCTTTATACCAGAAGGATCCAGTTCAGAATCCCCCATTATATTTGGTTACCACATTTCTTTGGTCTCCTTCAATCTGGAACAGTTCCTTAATCTTTTCTTTAACTTTCATAATCATGACACTTTTGAAGACTATAAGCCAGTTATTTTGTAGAATGTTCCTAAATTCAGATTTATCTGATACTTCTTCATGATTAGATCCAGGTTATGCATTTGTATTAGTTATCTATTGTTGCATAACAAGTAACACTAAACTTAACAGCTTAAAACAATAATAAACACTTGTTAGCCTGGTGGCACATACCTATAATCCCAGCTACTTGAGAGGCTAATACGGGAGGATCACTTCAGCCCAGGAGTTCAAATCCATAGCTACCTTTAAAAAATTGTTATCCTTTGTTATCTCACATGGGTTAGAAATTCAGGGACAGGTTAGCAGAGTGTTCTACCCCAGTGTCTCACAAGATTGCAGTCAATGTTGGCTGGAGCTGTAGTCCCCTGAAGGCTTAATTGGGGCCAGAGGATCAGCTTCCAAGACAGTTCACTCACGTGGCTGGCAATTTGGTGCTGACTGTTGTCAGAAGGCTTCAGTTCCTTGTAATGTGGACCTCTCTATAGGGTTGCTTAAGAGTCTTCACAACATGGTGGCTATATTCCCCCAGAGAATCCAACTGAGTAAGGCAGAAACCATAATATCTTATAGAGCTAGCCTTGGGAGCCACCTTCAATCACTCTTGCAGTATCTTACGGAGCCAGGATTCTCTTACAGGTAGTGTAACTCCGCAGTTTAAATGCAGTGACAGCGTCGCTTATTTATTAACAGTAGCATCCAAAGCAGAAACCCTTGCCGAAACAAACACAAAGAGTATTTACTTTGGTTATAAAAATACACTTTATATATTTGCTACATGTTTTTCCCAGTTGGGGAAATCAATCAGTTTTGTGCTGACAAAGCTGTTTTTCCCATAACTTCTGTTACTGGCTTTGTTAGGCACTGTTTGACCAGTGGTATTTACCATACTTTATTTTGTATACTTTAGTCAAAGTTTGAACAGGTTTTCTCTTTGACTGGCCTATGTCCAGACTCCCCCCACTACCATTCCTTCAAGTTGGTAGATTCCTTTATTTGGCTGCTATAATTTCCCAGACATTTACATCATCTGAAACTATTTTTTCATTCGATCCCCATTCTCTCCCGAAAATGCCATTGGAGGAAGATGTGATCAAGGCTGGGATTAGTTCTAAGAGTGCATATTAAACACTCACTATGTGTCTATCACTTTGCAGATAGGTAAGAGATGAGCCCTACCTTCCAGAAGCTTTCTGTTTTGCAGAGGAAATAAAAACATAAAAAATATGCCCGGGCGTGGTGGCTCACGCCTATAATCCTAGCACTTTGGGAGGCCGAGGCGGGAGGATCGTTTGAGCTCAGGAGTTCGAGACCAGTCTGAGCAAGAGCGAGACCCCATCTCTACCAAAAATAGAAAAAATTAGCCGGGCATGGTGGCACATGTCTGTAGTCCCAGCTATTCAGGAGGTTGAAGCAGGAGGATTGCTTGAGCCCAGGAGTTTGAGGTTGCTGTGAGCTAAGCTGATGCCACAGCACTCTAGCCTGGGCAACAGAGTGAGACTCTATCTAAAAAAAAATAAAAATAAAAATAAAAAATAAAATCACCTTGAGGCTTTTAAAATCACTGATGCCCAAAGACCTACCCCAGATATTCTGATTTAATTGGTAGAGGGTAGGGATGGGCCATTTTTTAAAAACTTCCCCAAATTATCCTAATATGCAGCTGGAGTTGAGAACCCCTCCAATTGATTTGAGAACCCCTCACTATTGATTTGATGAAGAAATCAATAGTATCTAGTGAGGCCTGTGCTTTGAACTGGGAATGAAAAATAGAAAGATTTTAGTCTGAAATGATTCCTGCCCTCCCTCCTCCACTCCCATCAGATAGAGAATGCTTCCTGGAGAAGATGACAAGACATTTAAATCGGTGGATATGGAAGTATCTGCACAGCCTACAGAGGCCCAGCCTGTATCTGTCACCCCTAATAGTCCCAGATAAATAGGTTCCTTCTTCCATGCTGGAGTCAAGTCAGCTGGCCACGGCCACAGCTGATTGGATGCAAGCTGGATCCCTGACCCATGAGCTGGGTTGAACAGATTCTCTACAACTGGGAACAGTGACTGGTTGGTTCCCCTGTGGATTGGAGGACTGAGGTAGGGGTTTGGGGTTATGTGTGCTAATCAGGAAACACATGAAGTCAGGCTGCCAAGACAGGCTGAGTGATGGAGGCTGCAAACAGAAAAGAGGATGTGAGGGAGAGCAGGATGTGAGGTGAGAAGTCCACCAGATGCCTCCTCGGGCCTTCGTCCAGCTCCTTACGAGACCAAGCTCCACTTCCTGCCCTGGGATTCCAGGGAAAACCTCTTATCCCCTTAATCCCTTTTACTTGAGCTGGCTGTGATGGACCTACTCAGGACACATACGATACCATGAAGATGTCTTAGGCACTGAACACAAAGTTGCTGGCTTAAGAATGAGAAAGAGTGCTTCTGGTCTGGAACAGAAAACACAAACAGGGAGGAAACTGGCAGACGGAATGTTTATTTCCTGTCAGTCACTCAAGCTATCTTGAGCACAGCTGTGCACCAGGCATTGCTTCCCTCTGTGGGGGAGTCAGAGGCCACTCAGACTTGGATCCTGCCTTTAGGAACCTCACCACCTAGTAGCGAAACCAAGGCTCAGAATGTAGGTAAAGCAGTGGTAAGAGCACTGAGACAGGTGCAGGGCACCATGGCATTCAGATTTGGGTTGATCACCATTCAGATCATGGTGAAGGAGGTATTTACACTGGGCCTGGAGAGTCGAGTGAGATGAGGGTATATGAAGATGGAGGGGAAAAGGCATTCTAGGGAGAGGAAAGCATGTGAGCCAAGGCCTGGAGATAAGAAATCCAGTTTGGCTGGAACATGGTGGAAGAAGAGGCTATAAAGACAAAGCAGTGTCAGGACTCGGAAGGCCCTGCAGAGGAGGCTGAGGTACCTGACCAGGAAATGCTTTTACCCAGCGAACCTCCCACCTGCATTTCAGGCTGCCTGGTGCTCTGGAGCTGCCTGGTCTCACTGTCCCCTAGTTGCTGACAGACCCAGTAAAAATTATTCCGCATGTTCTTATAGCATGTGACAGTTCACAATACAGTCCCAATATGTTAGTTCACTCATAGTGAGATGTTACAGTGAATTAACTGGTCCCATGAGGTATTTGTATTTTTGAAGTGATCTTCAGAGAAAGATAGTGCTCACGCCAGAGAAATGAACTTCAAATGGGATTTCACACCTTCAGGGAAGAAGTATTTTTGGCCAGCAAGTCCCACCCTTGCCCTCTCAAATTTCTCCACCTGTGCAGAGCCTGGGTGCCTACCTGACCAGGATCTTCCTCTTGATCTCCCTCAATGTCTGGAGCAGGGGCTGGTGTGACCGTGACTGCAGGAAGCTCGGCTGGCTCCTCTTTAAATGACAAACACAGGTTAGATCAGAGGAGTGGGCTGGGTTCTGAGGGAAGCTGACAGACACTCGTGTGAGTGGCTACAGGGCTATTGGACTTTGGGGGTCTCAGAAGGTTTACTGGGGGGAATTTCTTGTTGGTAGGAAAAGATGATGTGAGGCAAACTGTTACTGCTCTATCCACCGAGATATCTGCAGATGAGAGGACAGCTGGAAAGTGGCCATCCTTGCACCCCTGTATTCACAGGCATTTCCTTCCTGGCCGCTGTGGCCAAGAACACTGTGAATAGCTTGGGCAAATGGAACAGAGAGAGAGCAAAGCTCCCAGCACTCAGGGTCTGACCCTTTGGAAAGGATCCTGCTATTTCAAAGGCAGCAGCTATGAAGCCTTAGAATGGGATTGAGGGGAAGAGAGACTTGAAACGTCTGGAGAGCTAAGTTTGGGTATAGGCTCTCCTACTTCTTGGCTGTGTGGCGTCAGGCAAGTCTCTTGACCTCTCTGAGCCTCAGTTTTCTTGTCTGTAGGATAGGAAGAATGACTGCTGCTCTACCTCGCTCCAGGGGTTGCTGGGTGGATCAGAGAGTCCTGGTGTGCTGTGCAAAGCCCACGTGGCAGTAGCTGTCCCACTCCCCCAATCCTAGCTGCCACACAGATACTGGACTTCTGTGACATCAGACCCCTGGCAGCCTTCCCTTGCTGGCATTGCTGGTTTAGGACCAGTCACTAGCAACACTGTTCTTGTGTAGAAGTGACAGGAAAAGAAGCAGAGTCCAATAGAGTCTCATTTGGGATGAGATTTAGCAAAATGTGAAGTGATCGTTCAACAACCGCCTGGCCTCCGTTGCCTACCTAATCTGGGGAAAGTGCAAAGGAAGCTGTATAGGGCCACTCTCAGGCCAGCAGCCATGTCAGAAAGAGCACACTGGCAGGAGTCGTCCAGCATGAAGTGGCGTGTGGGGTAGCACCAGATCATCACTCTAACCAGCTGGCTCAGAGAGGCCAAGAGGTGCGCCTCAGCCCCCGGCCTCCAGGCCAGGCTCACCACTGCCGGGAGGGAGGGAGGTGGCAGGAGAAACCCACTGGTCTGGCCATCCTCTCACCTTCTGCTTTGCTTTCTGCTTTGGTCTGGGGTTGGGCTCTGGTTTCCTGATTCAAGCTCTCCTCCTCCTTGTCCTTGGAGGGGCGGGCTGCAAATGAAAAAGGATATACATCTTATCAGGGACTGCAATTTCATCCCTGCCGTGCCCTTTCAGTTAGCATGTCAGCTGAGCAGCCAGAGCAGCTGAAGCAGGTGGGAAAAGGCTGGCCTGGAGGGGTGCAATGTCTGGATTCTGATCCTCCTAGACCTGTTCATGGTACCCAATGCCCAAACTTTTGTCTTAAATTCTCTGCATTGTCACTAACTGGCTGTGGCCTAGGGCAAGTCACTTCCCCTCTCAAAGCCCATTTCCTCTCTGTTAAAATCACACGGTTGGACTCAGGAGCAACAAATAGGATTTCTGTCTTTTAGGAGCTCAAGAGATGGTTGCTTGAGTGCTGAATTGAGATGGCTTCTGAACCAAACTTGGTAGGAAAGTACCGTGATTGATCAGTGCTATAGGCAAAGGGCAGGGAATGGAGAAATAACTGCAGGGAGACATTTTTGCCATCCTTGAACTATATTACCTGTAATGTCCTTTGCGGCTTACTTTCTGTGAATCTACTAGAAGCTTTGCTATAGCTCCAGGGGGACTACTGATGGCCATGTTCATCAGTCTTCCCTCTCCAGTGGGAAAGAGGAAATAGTTGACCAACAAGCTCTCAGCCACGTCTTTCTTTAAAAATTTTTTTTTATTTTTATCTTTTAGAGACACAGTCTCACTCTGTCACCCAGGCTGGAGTGCAGTGATGCAATCATAGCTCACTGCAGCTTCCAACTCCTGGACTCAAGTGCTTCTCCTACCTCAGCCTCCCAAAGCGCTGGGATTACATATGTGAGCCACTGTGCCCTGGTGACCACATCCTTTATGACCCCACACAGCCATGGTCCAAGAAGGGCTTCCTTCCAGATCCTTGGGCACATGCTTTGCTGGAGGCCCACAGAACAGCATGTACAGAATGGTGCTGCCCTGATTTCCAGGCAAGAAAAATGGGGAGCCACTCTCTTCCAATGTGAATATGTGTGAATATTAGCCAGGCAACATGCAAAGTGCTCTACATGTGTAATTTCAAGGTGGGAGAGGAAGGAGGGACAGAGGCTGAGATGCAGTGACTCCTGAGGGTCTTCCTCACAGCTGTGTAGCCTGGGAAGGTGAGGACAATAGCATGAATGATAGAACAAAGTGGTGCCATGGGAGTATAATAGATTCCAAGCTGGCTGTGCCCCATGATCACTGGGTGACTTTGGGAAGCCTGTGTGCCCTCTCTAAGCCTCAACATCTTCTCTCTAAAAAGGCAACACCATGATATACTCAGAGTACTGTTGAGAGGGTCCATGAGACAAAATAAATAACAATGCTTTGACTACTGCAAAGTGCTAGCTTCACCCAGATTGCTATGATAGCTTGGATTCTGGAGCCTGATAACCTGGGTTTGAATCCTGGTGCCGCCGCTTGTGCTATAGCTGTGGACCTAGCTGGGTGACTCCTTAACCTCTCTGTACCTCAGATCCTTCATGTGTAAAGTCTTCCAGAGTTGTTGACAGAGTCAATGAATTTATACATGAATGTACTTAAAACAGTGTCTGGCACTATATAAATTTTAGCTATAACAACGACGACGACAAGTTGACAAGAGTAGTCGAGAGCAGCTGTCCTACGTTCTTAGCAACCCCATGATGATGAGGCCCAGCGCCCCAGAGGGTTTGAGTTAGAAGGAGGCCTGGAAGTCTTCTCGTCCATAATACAGACAGACTGGGAGGAAACTGAAAAGGTGGAAGCCCCTCCTGGGTCTAGGATGGGCAGGAAGGAAACAGATGAAAGGATCTGGAATTTCCTCCTCTCAACCTGTCTCCTCCACTCTCAGAGTTGTTTCAGCTGCAGGTGTCTCTGGCAATAGGCTCCCTGTGCAGAGCCACCACTGTGACATGTGTTCCCTCGAAGTGTCCTGGTGGCCTGCCCAGCAGGTCCTCATCAGAACTGAAATGTTAGGAGGCCAGACCCCACTGCCTCCTTTGTCCAGACACCTCCAGCACCCCCTCGGCACTAACCACGCCCCGTGGTCTTCTGTGGAGCAACGTGTGGCTGTCACCGAAGGACGGCTGCCTTGGCTCCAGTTCCAGCACTGAGAACATCTGCTGACTCTGGGCTGGAGGGGCTGGCAAGAAAAACCAAGTTTCCTTCTTTCCGTCTCATCCCTCATCACACACACTAGCCTCTCATTTCCCACGTCACTGAGGAAAGCAGGTCAGCTGCAGGGTCTCCCCCACCCCCTTCACACACATCCAGGTGAAGTCACCAGAAGAGGCATGGCACCCTGAAGAGGAAAAGCCCCTTCACAGGATAGGCGAGAGGTCACACCACAGGAAACGTCTCTTCCACCAGTCAGCTCTGTGGAAAGAGTTGGAAGACCTGTGAAGGGTGGAAACACCTGGATGGCCATCTGGAAACAGCGTATGGAAACACAAATATTTATCGGGAAAGCTTTGGGAACAAAGGCCCTCGTGGCAGCCCTGCGTGGTCCCAGCCCCTCCTGGATGGAGCCTCAGGGTGTAGAATCAGGGTCGGGCTCTCTGCGCAGGACTGCATCCCAGAGCACTCCGCGTGCCACCATTCAGCATGAGGGCATTCCATGCCCCACCACACCCAGAGACAATGTACTACGCATGTTTGTCCTTCCTGGGGTGGCAGTCACTGGCTCTGGAGTGCTTGTTTCCTCACATGGCTCTCCCCTCCCAGCGTGGCCGGATCATCTCTTTAGCATCAATCTCCTCTGACCTCGGCCCGGTCTGGACATCACATAATCCTGTTAGGGCAAGTAGGCCAGCTGGCAGCGGCGGCTGTTGGTCATGAAGTGGCCCAGGCGGGGGACCTGTGGTCCCATTCAAGAGAAGGTCTTTTTCTTCAGGACTTTACTTGAATCAGTGATTCCCCTGGAGTGGCCAATCATGACCCAGAGGTACAGCTTTCTTCACTGGGCGTAGGGCAGATGCACACCCAGCACTTACCACCCGGAGGCTGCCAGGTGCTGCAGATTCCATTCTGGAGACCCCAGAGGTACTGGTCTGGAGCTGACACTTGGGGGTGGGTGGGCTCTCTCACAGTGCCTGCTGAGGCTCATCTTGAGGAATTTCTAAGGGAAGTTTCGTCATTTATCTTTGATGCTGTTTTTCACAGTACAGTATACTTGTTTTTAAATGCCTGACAACCCAATATTCTGTATGAAAATGATACATCAGGGCCTGAGGAAAATTCTGAGCCCCCAAAATTTGTCCCTAAGCCAGAAATCAGTCAGGTGCTCCCTGGGGCTCAGTGGGTCATTCTGTGGTGTCATATTCAGCTCAGTCCTCAGCCCTCCTTCCCAACTGCAGTCACAGCCCTTGTCTTATTTTTTAATTACTTGAGTAAATTAATCATGTAACATCTTAAAGTTGATATACAATAACTCTATTATCTGCCTCTCTTAAGAGTCAATTTCTATTGTCTTTTAAAAAACTTCCAGCTGCCATTGTACTTTAGACCCTGCTTCTACTCCCCCTCCCCCAGAGTGATGCTGGCAGCCCCCAGGGTGTCAGGATTCCCGGCAGGGGGAGGGGTTAGCAGGCTTCCTAGGACTCCAGAGCTAAATACCAAGCAAAGGAAAGTGCGACTCAGAGCTTCTGGCTGTGGAGCCCTACAAGAGATGCCCTCAGAAGCAGCCCTGGCCAAGCTACCTGGCGGGAAACCGTGGGGCACTGGGGGCAACTCCTGGGCAGGGAGTGGGCTTCACTGAAGGCAGTCCCAACACAGACCCATGCAGAGCAATGGCACTCCCAGTCTAACTCCAGGTGAACTTCTCCATTTACAGGGAGGGACACTGAGACAGGGAAGCAGACGAATGTGGATACCTAAGGACCTTAGCCTTCCATGTTCCTTGTGGCCCTCTCTTGGTGAGTCCCCTGTCTTTGTCTCCACCCTCTCTCCCAGACTGCCTGACTTTTACTGTCCACTCTTTCCTCTGCTAACTCTCTTCCCACCCCATACCCCATGCCTCGCAGATTTCCAGGTCTCAGTGCTTCTCCAGCTGCGAGAGGGAAGGAGTGGAGGGGGCAGGCCGCGCGGGTCTGGGGAGGCCTTGCTTACCTTCCCCCAGGGGGTCCAGGCTGTGCAGCATGAGCTGGTAGATGGTGCTGCGGATGGTGCTGTTGTGCAGAGAGGCCGAGCTGCTCCCTCGGGTCAGCAAGGACGGGAGCTGAGCAAGAGGAGAGCCCCGCAGGCCTCAGTGGGCCCCTGCCCAAGGCAGGGGAGGAGCCACACGAGGGCCTCACTAACCTTCCCTCCTTCCCACAGAGACCAGGGAGAGAGCACAGATGCTTTATCCTGACCTCCCCTCTTCCTTCACTTCCAGTCACCCTCAACTCTTTGGTGACTGGCTCATTCTATGTACTGAATCATTCCCCAGCCTCTCAACAGGGAGCAGACCTCCTGTGTTAAGGCAAGGGTTTGCACACCCCTGCAAGCACACCCCCTAGAAACATGCCTTACCCACACGCCACACAGACAGACCCACCGCACGTGGGTACAGCCCGTACACAAAGAGCATTATCGTGTTTTATCGCTGCCCCACGCCCCACGGTAAGCAAGGCTATGCTCCTCATCTACAGGAAAGGGAATGAAAACTCAAAAAGCTAGCTGGCTTATCCAGGGTCATGCAGGGAGTAAATGAAAGAGTCAGACTAGTACCCAGGTCTTCTGATTCTCAGTTCGGTTTTTTGTTCTACCCACGTGCTCAGATTCCTTTATAGGCGCATGCGCGCGCGCGCACACACACACACACACACACATACACACACACACACACCTGTACTGTGCAGACACAGGTGTGACACACATTTATTCACAGTGCCACACATAGAAATAGCATCTGATTTACAGTGGACCATCCAAAGATTTCAACACTTGCTCAAGCCTTCCTCCCCCGTCCTTTCTCCTTTCCTCACTCCCTTTCTCCCACTGCCACCCCTCATCCCTCTGAACTCTTCTGCCATCTAGTGACAGTACTTCACAACAGGTCTAGGGATTCCTTTGGGTGGGGATACCCCGTAGGATATGGACAGCCAAGCCACAGTTTTTCAGAAACCTCAGACCTCCCTCCCCCTCCAGCGCCCCTCCTGACTTTCTCTTAGTTCTGGGGCGTCCCACAGCCATAATAGGCTTTTATATCCAAACCATCATACAATGCTGGACTATAAACTCGGACTTGAATTTATCTAGTCCAAACAGTCATTTTATAGATGCAGACTCTGAAGCCCAGGGTCACACAGCAAGCTAGTGGCAGAGCAAACTGTAACATTCCAGACTTAGCTCCCAAACCAGCACCTCCTCAAAGGCCACCTGGAGGTGAGAGTTCCTCCGGCAAAGCAGACCCTCCTTCCCTGACTAAACTCCCAGGAGCTCCCAAGGCCTGAGCACAGACAGGATCCCAGCAGCAAGGCCAAAGTGCCCCGGGTCTGTGGCCATGCGCTGAGACCCTGCAGTGTCCCCCCTGCGCAGACTCTATATGACACCCACCTTCAGCTTCTTGTTATCCTGTGGCTCATCCACCGCAATGGCCCCATCGCCCGGCTGCAAACAGGGACAGGAGTCACGAGATGTCATGGAGAGACCCTCACTCTTTCTTCCTACTTCCCTGTCTCTATGGGGAAGCCCTTGGGTTGGAACATAGAAACACATCCCGACATAATCTGTTCTCAGAAAATGTTTTAACGTGTCCAAACCCCCAGTCTGACCTTCTACGATCTGGCTCCAGCCTGCACACAGTAATCCCAGCCGAATGCATACACTCGCTACAAGCCAGTAATGCTGACTGTCTCTCAGCCCCTCAAATGTGCCATCCTCTTCACCCACCTCAAAATCCTCGTCACAGGGCTCCTCCCTGCCTGTAATGCACTTTCCCTCGTTAGGCTTCAGGTCTCCACTTCAATGTCACCTTCCCCTGGGAAGCTAAGTGTAATTCTCTTTTGTAGACTGCTGTTCTTTTCCTTCATGGCACTTTCCCCAATTTTATGTGTATGTTATTTGTATGTTAATAAGCATACAAGTAAATTGACTGCCCCACTAGCATCTTGAAGGCAAACTATTTTATTCACCACTATGTGGCCAGCATGAGAACACTGCCCAGCACTTAGCAAGGAGTCAATAAATATTAATTAATTGAATGAATGAACTGTCCTCCAAATACACTGAATCTATTCTAACTACTATTGTTTGTTCGTGCCTTTTGCCTGCCTAACATGCCTTCTCCATTCCTCTCTGCCTACCCAAATCCTATCTGTTTTTCATAAAATTCAGGGTGAATTCTTGTATGAAGCTTTCCTTCCACCCCTGCCTCCACCCTCATTCCAGCTCACTGCAATACCTCTTTCCTCAAAAGCTGTATAGCAACAGTGGGCATATTCTGCGATATTAAAATCGGTGTGTGATCAGATAAGCACTGGTGTCATGGGAAAGCTGTGGGGGCAGCCCTACACGATCCAAGATGAAGAAGCGTTCAGTAAGGTATTTACTGTACCACTAACTTGCCACTTTGCATTTACAGTCTTGTAATACCATTTGAACTTAAAAAAAAAAGTATTGCCGGGCATGGTGGCCCACGCCTGTAATCCTAGCACTCTGGGAGGCCGAGGTGGGTGGATTGCTCAAGGTCAGGAGTTCGAAACCAGCCTGAGCAAGAGCGAGACCCCGCCTCTACTAAAAATAGAAAGAAATTGGCCAACTAAAAATATATAGAAAAAATTAGCCGGGCATGGTGGCACATGCCTGTAGTCCCAGCTACTCGGGAGGCTGAGGCAGGAGGATCGTTTGAGCCCAGGAGTTTGAGGTTAGGCTGTGAGCTAGGCTGACGCCATGGCACTCTAGCCCGGGCAACAGAGCAAGACTCTGTCTCAAAAAAAAAATAAATAAAAATAAATAAATAAATAAATAAAAAGTATTGTTTATCGTTTCACATACACGAGTTGTCTACAGAGCTATACTGCACATTGTGCCATGTAATGAACTTATTATAGTCATCTCTTTTTCCCTACCCTGTGGCATAGTGGCTTGTACACAGTAGGTGCTCAGTAAAGATGAGCTGAATGAGTAGATACTCCCTACAGATCGCACTGGCCTCTGTGCTGTTTTCAGGCAGCAGGGTCACTAATGGCTGCCCCCAGTAATCAGTCGTCTTTACCCTCCCGTTGCCTCCCGCACTCCACCAACCTCCGTGGCCGAGACAGAACTGAACTTGCTATACTCCCTTCCCTCTTCAACTCAGAAAATATAGAAATTATTAGTGCCTGCTCAAGGGCCACCCATCCATCCCTCTAGTTTGTTCATTCAATTCTTATTTACTGAGCACCTGCTATTTATATAGTGCTGTGCTGGTGGCTTTAGGGATACAAAAATATTTAGGATACGAATTCTGTGTCCAGAAAGAAATTGAGGCCAATGATAACACAGATGCACAACAAAGCGGAAGGTGGTTCCTGAAATGAGAGGCAAAGGTAAAGGTGCTGTGCTGGGATGGGCAAGGAGGGCATCCTCAAGTAGGTAGAACGTGAGTGAGTTTTGAGGGATGAAGGTGGTTTGAACACTTGCATACACATGGTTGAATGAATGAATGAACACACAAATGAATGAAACAGAGCAGAAATAGCCAATCAGAAGGGGCTGCGTGCATTTCAACAAATCCCCCTCAACTCTTTCATGACACACCTTTAAGTTTACTGGGATACAAGAAGCTATAGCACCGACCCCCTTTGGCTGTCTCAGTATTTACAATGTCCAACCCTGCTCAGTGAGTTCTCTTCAGAGGCAAAGAACTGTGAGGCTATATGTTGGGTGACTGTTTCTGTCCACAGAGGGACAGAGAGACTAATCCTTGCCCGTGGTGCATGCCCCTGACGGTTTCCCTGCCATTCAGATTTATTCAAGCCAAAGTACTTTCCTACGGGTTCATTGTTCATTGCTAACCTCAGTAGTCACTTCCAACTTTCTAAAGTCCTCCACATCTATTTTCTTATTCAATACAGCTAACTGCATGAAATAGACAATGATCATAGTATTACAAATGGACATGAATGTTTGTCTACATTTGGGTGTGGTTGATGGGCCCATTTATGGGCAGCAGTACTGTCAAGTAGCTAGCTGCTTTCTGAATATGCCCTTGTCACGAACACACTCACCTCTCATTTACCCCAGTATCCTTCCTCTTTCTTCACCTAATCACCCCCATCTTCTTCTCCTCATAAAAATTAGCAAAGTGGCTGAGGTAACGGAAGAGGATGTCTTCATGCTGGCCCAGCACCTGCGATGCCTCTTGCTGAGGTGGAGCAATGGGACCCTCACAGCTCTTCCTGGGACCTGGGCTGGCAAACTGTGGCAGCCCCTGGGGGCTTGCCCTCCTGACCTCCAATTTATAACATATTCTTCATTCGTGTAGCAAGTCCTCTTCTAGAACATCCATTACACATTTCCTGAACCACACATTTTAGTCTGTGACATTTTTGTAAAAAATTCATTCAACAAATGTTTACTGAATCCCTGGTCTGGAAGCCCTGCCTTTACCCCGACTACACTCAGGTAGGGCACTCTTCACGGTAGCCCTTCACTGAGTGCGGTCTCGCACCCTGATCCGCTCCATTTGTCTGTGCTGGAAACCTAGAAGTCGACACAAATTCCTCCCTTTCCTTCAAAGCCCACACCCAGTTAGCCATCAGACCTAGTTCTCGAAAGTTCTCGAATTTAGCCTCGTCTCTCCACTCTCCTGCCTACAGTCCTGCAACACCTACTGACTCCATTTCTCTTCTGGTTGGTTCATTCTCCACCTCTCAGCCAGAGTGTGTTTCTGGGCAAAGCACATGATGTCCCTCCCCGACGCCCTGGGAGCCCCTGTCCTCAGTGGGAGTCCAGACCCCTTAACTGAGCACACACCAGCCTCCTGCTTACTTGCAGTCCACTGCTGTCCAACAGAAATAGAATGCAAGCCACAGACGTAATTTTAATTCTTTACTAGCCATATTTTTAAAAAGCAAAAGAAACATGTGAAATAAATTTTAATAATTTACTTATACCCTGGACATACAGGAATAACATTTATCGGGTGTCGGGCAGATGGGAGTGGGGAGGAGGGGATGGGTATATACATACATAATGAGTGCGAGGCGCACCATCTGGGGGATGGCCATGCTTGAAGCTCTGACTCTGGAGGGAAAGGGGGGGAAAGGCAACACATGTAACCTAAACATTTGTAGCCCCAGAATATGCCAAAATAAAAATAAAATAAAATAAAATAATTTACTTATACCCAATGTGCCAAAAATATAATTTCAACATGTTATTAATATAAAAGATATTGTGGTATTTTACATCCTTTGTTTCATGCTAAGCCTTTGAGACCCAGTGTATATTTTATACTTACAGCATATCTCAAAACGGACTAGCCACACTTCCAGTGCTCAATAGCTGTACATAGCTGGTGGCCACCATATTGAACAGCACAGCTATGGTCTCTTCACATTCTCTCATTCCTCTGGCCTTTGCATATGCCTACAAGACTCCCCACCCCTTCTTCAGTCAGTGAACTCCTGCTTGGCCTTCACGATTTAGCTAAGTATCGCCTCCGCTAGGAAGCCTTTCCTGCCCCTCTGATCTGTTGAGATGTCCACTCTGCAGTACCAAATCCCTCAGCACTTACCTGCATCATTACACCTGATATTGTGACTATTGGCTTGACTTGGCTATCTTCCGCGCTGAGGAAGATTTACCGTAGAGCTGACGAAGCTTAAGCTCCAGAGCCTATCTCTCTCCAACACAAATGCTTTTCCAAGGCTTACGCCTAATTTTGTAGCAACGAATTTACGTTCTTTTTCTTAATTAACCTCAGGCCCCACAACAGCTCCGTCAACTCTAGCTCCTCCGTTAGGCTAAGCTCCTTGGGAGCTGGGACAGTGCCTTTTTTATCACTGTATCACAGACCCTACACAGGCCTCACACAAAGTTATTCAATGAATGTTTGCTGAATGAATGAATGCTGGGGTTCTTTAGGGATTAGTCCCAGACTCTCTCTTTCATAGCAGTATCAGCCAGTCCTTGATTTTAATTACCATGCATGTGTTGGTGATTCACAATTTTCTGTTTCCAGCTCAGACTTTGTTCCTGAGTTTCAGATTCATTTGTGCAATTACCCCCTGGGCATATCCACTTAGAAGTGCCCTAAGCACCCAAGTCATCATTCCAGAGTGGGAACTCTTGAGTCTACCTATTCTTCCTCAAGTCTTCTCCTTTTCAGTGGATGGCACCACCATCGACCTTGCTGCTCGAGCCAAAAAGCTTAGTGGTATCTATCTAACTGCACAGAACAGTCTCCTAACTGGATATTCTTTACACAGCAGTTAGGAAGTGACCTTTTAAATAGGACTCCCATTATTTCATTCCCCTGTTGAGCTTCAAATAAATCCAAACTCTGTATCTTATGCACACGATCCTGCATAAAGTAGCTCCCACCCTCTTCTCCAGCGGTATCCTAGACCACTCTCCCGGTTACTCACTAACCACACTGGCCTCCATTTTTTCCTCTAAAATGCCAAGATTTTTCCCAGCTCTGAGCCTTTGCAAATGCTGTCCCTTCTTCCAGGAATTGTTGCCCATGGAGCATGAGATGGTTTCTCTTCTCATTCTGCAGATCTCTATGTGGTCTCTCCTCCAAGAGGCCTCCTGCTCTCCCTCTCTGAAGGGAGCTCGCTATCTATAGACACTCTCTATTACATGCCCTGTTTATTCCCTTCACAGCACTCGTCATACTCTGAAATTATCTTCTTAATTTATCATACTTGTTTATCATCCATATGCCTACACTAAAAAATTTTCTGTTGGTTTTATATTTCCAATTAATTGAGGTGGCAGAACATCTAGAAATCATGCTGTTCTTTGTAGAACACCATGAACATCTAATTTCGTATTTGATCCCATCATATGCACTAGGAGAAAATATTACCATGTTGTACAAATGTATGTAAAATCTCAACTTCAAGCTTACACATATCCATGAAAACAACAAGCTGTTGGACTAGGCATGATCAGATGTTTGAGTTTTTCTGTTAATATTTGTTTCTTATGCATCCATTTTGTCATCTGCTAGCACCCACTAGCAGGTGAACACTGAAAGCTTAAGAAAATTTTATGAGGAAAAGAAACCAAAAAGAGAATTTTACTTCTATTATCTTTTCCTGACAATTGGAGGAAAGCTTACTATTATTCAGGGAATTAAAGGAGGGAACCCCTGAGCCCAGGCCAGGATGGGCTCTTTGGGAGCACAGTAGACTCCCTGGAGCCTAGTGTGGGTGGGGACCACAGAGGCAGGAGGAGCCCTCTGCCTCCGCAACAGGCAGCTGGCTATACAAGGCGCTGATAGGAGCCCTTGGGATAAATGTCAACCCTGATAACAAAGGGGAGGACCAGACCCTAAGGAGGTACCAGATTTGTCTGCATGAGGTCTTGTTGGTTGGTTTAATGAAAAATCCTGCCAGGGAGAAAATAGCCCCCAGTGCATTTAAGAAAGAAGGACAGACTTAGCCCCAGAGTTTCACATTCTAAGGTATTCTTGGGAGCAGAATGAGGGTGTGGGGACTCCAAAGAAGGCCCCACTAGGCTCAGTCCTGCTTTGCATCCCTTTTTGCCAGTAGCTTTCCACGGGGCTCCCTTGCCATCACTCACCTCCTGCAGGTGGCTGGTCCTTCCCGGCGAATCTGGTCCTGTATAAAGAAGGGCCTCATTGTCCTTCAAATACCAATAAGGCTTTTTAGCCAGCCTAGTGCCTCCGCTCTGCTGTTGGCTTTCTATGACTATTCGTGGTCAAGTCAGGGCAGAGATTTATCATTTTTGGCCAGAACAAATACATTGAGAACTTCAAAACCAGGTATAAAGTTTCAGAAACAGCTAAGTTAGACTCTGTTGATAACTAACAAACATTTACCATTTCCTTATTGAGGTGATAAAAGGCATTTTCAATCAAATATATGTCAATTTGACAATGTTATTTGAAAAATTTTTCGCTTTGAATTTTTTTTCAGCCAATGTCAAAAGAGAGACTAAAATACTCACTGTATGTCTATGTCCAATACTAAGTCTTTGCTTTTTTCTGAAAATACTCTTAAATGAATTCTGATTATAATCACTCCCCAAAAACCTTTATCCTGATTCTAGATGCTCAGGGAAGAATAAAAAGTAAAGTGGAAGGTCCTCCAGCTCAGAAACCCAACAGCTATCAGTTGGGTGAATATCCAGTAAGAAAATGATCATTCTCTGCTGATTGTATGTCTCCAAGTTGTTCAGGTAGGAGAATACCTGCAAACACGTTGCTCTTAGTAAAATGCCACATGGCCATTCCCGTTAGTTTATCTATTGTCTGTAGTTGCTTTCACACTGCAAGGACAGAGTGGAGTAGTCGTGACAGAGACTATAGTCTCTGACAAAACCAAAAATAGTTACTGTTTGGCCCTTTACAGAAAACGTTTCCCAACCTCTGCACTAGTTCATCCCATTCAGGTCACAGATGAGAAATCTAAGGCCTGTTTGAAAAGCAAAGTGACTTTGTAGCATTTTGCACAGGGTTCCCTTCATTGCAATTAATTTCTCTATGCTTGTCCCTTCTACTGGAAGGGATACAATGTGTTTATTTCCCATACTGCTTTTCATTTAAGTACTGAATAATACCGGTTTGTTGAATTGCATTGACTCGTCCAGCCCAGGGTAACACGGAGAGTTAACAGTGGAACGTAGGTTAAAACCCAGATATAATGATTGATGGTCAACGATAAGGACCACTAAAGAGCTGTGTAACTTTGCCTAAGTTAATTATCCTCTCTGTGCCTCAGTTGTCTTTTTTTTTTTGAGACAGAGTCTCACTGTGTTGCCTGGGCTAGAGTGCCCTGGCATCAGTCTAGCTCACAGCAACCTCACACTCCTGGGCTCAAGCGATCCTTCTGCCTCAGCCTCCCAAGTAGCTGGGACTACAGGCATGCGCCACCATGCCCTGCTAAGTTTTTCTATATATTTTTAGTTGGCCAATTAATTTCTATTTTTAGTAGAGACGGGGGTCTCGCTCTTGCTCAAGCTGGTTTCAAACTCCTGACCTTGAGCGATCCGCCCGCCTCGGCCTCCCAGAGTGCTAGGATTACAGGCGTGAGCCACCATGCCTGGCCACGAGCCTCAGTTTTCTCATCTGCAAGATGAAGATAACAATCTGTTCCTTGTAGGATTTTATGAGAATTTGTTGAGATTATACATATATAAAAATATATTTTGTGTGTGTGCATGTGTGTGTATATATACACATATACACATAAAATAGGCTCTCTATAAGCAAGCATGGATTCCCTCCTCCACTCCTTTATCTTGACAAACTGGAGTCCGTGAACTGATAGAGTTCCCTGAAGAAACTGAACCAAACACTTGTGGAACTTCTAGGAACAAGACACTGGGCCGAGCCCTTTAGGAAATACAAAGATTGTTTGCGCATTTAGTGGCAGTGAGGAGGCTGACATGGCTGCCCCTTCCACCCCTCCCCCAGGTTGGCAACAGAGGAAGGGGTAGGCCCAGTTGTCTTTCCCGTTTCTCTCCAAGAAGTAGCTGGCTCATGCTGCCCTTCACTCTGCTCCTCTGCTTAGACTTCATGAGCAGCTGTGGCTGTGACTTCGCCTCCCAGCCCTGCTCCTTCCTCTCAACCACTCTGTCTGGCCTTGCCCAACTTTAGAGCTGTGGGTGACTGAATAAGCCCAGTTTCCCTGGACCCCTGCTGCCTTGGTTGAGGTGGTGCTCAGAGAAGGGACCCATCAGTCACGGAGAGGCATGAACCAGTAAGTGTGAGTGTGTGAGCAGGTGTGTTTTTTCACAGAGTGAAGGTAAAATACTTTACAAGGGTGAGTACAGACTTAACACACAAAAAGGAATGCCAGCATGGTTTACTAGATCAAAGACTGAATTATCAGAGAATAGCTTCAAGAATGGCTTGCCCTCAGTCTGTCAGTGAAGTACAGGATAATTTATTTCCCCCAACCAGATCATAGGTCTTGCCCAGCCAAACACAGACATAAAGGTACAAGCTAAAGTAGTTCCCTCTCTCTGGCTACAAGAACCCTGAGATGAAACTCCAAATACACATGTGTTTAAAAACTATTTTTAAATAGCTGTGGCTCTTGAGTTGTTTGGACTAATTTTTAGAAGGCATTTGTTAGTGATAGAAAGTTCTAACTGTAGGTTTTTAATTTTAAATAAATATTTACTTTCAAGCATCAGTAATTCAACCTGCTTTTAAAAGAATACTGTCAATTAAAAGTAATACTGGATCTGTTTCAACAAATAGATAAGAGCAGACTTATAATTAGCACTGTGCTTACTGGCTGGCAACGAGCTGCTACTAAAGCCCTTGCAGAGTCTCATAAGTAGGTTACAAATTGTCTTTTGAAACCATGATTATCCTTCATTTGCTTGGCAAGCTTTGCTTTGTTGGTCTAGCTCTGATGAAATGGAAGGTTCAGAATTTATAGAGTTTAAATAAAAGCAGAATTACTATAAAGAACTGGGAGGCAAGTCAGAGGCATTTTGAAAACACCAAGGCATCAGATGCTTTCTTCAGAGGAGAAACCCAGGACTTCACAGCCACCCCTTAGCAAGGCCTGCCCAGAGAACTTCATTAAGAGGGAGTCTCCTGTTTCCTCAGATTAAATTATGAAATGCTCTGAGCCGCCCTTTCTTTCTTAAGCCTCTGGCTGTGTGGAGCAGTAGTCTGGTGGGAAATAGCACTGCATGGGAAGTTAAGAGTTAGGGTTCCCATTCCAGGTCCGCTACCTGCTGGTTGTATGACCCTGGGCAGGAGAATTCTCCTTTTGGGGCCATCTGCCAGATTAGACAAACAACCATTGTACTGGGTCCTGCCAGAACTGAACTCACTTGGATACAGGATGTTATCACAGAATGTTATCACAGAATGTTAGAGTTAGATAGGACTTTTTGGTGATTAGCTGGACTCTGTCATTTCCCTGGGGAAGGGGAAGGGACCTGTCTAAGGTCACACCATTCATTGGAGGCAGAATTGGATTAGAACCCAGGTTTCCTGGCTGTCAGTTCTGTGCTCTGGCCAGAACACCATGTTATCACAAAGATTCTAAAGTAAGTGCATTTAATCTCCCTTGCCTCGTGTATCTTGCGGACATGTTGCTGAGTTTGGTCTCCATCCTGCCCACTCATCAAAACTGCTCTAGATTAAGTAACTAAGTCCTTCTGCTCTTTGCACACAAAATTCTGCTTGCACCAGCAGCTTCTCTAAGACCTGGAACCAGCAGGCTGTGAGTCAACCCTCATCCAAACTCACCCTTTAGAAGCAGGAGAGAAATGGGGCCAGTGTTCCCTAAGGTACCCTCGCTTTAGAGTCTCAAGGAACAAAAAACTTTGCAATAAATTTTCAGTGATCACTTCCCCAATTTAATCTCATCTCCCAAGTTATTGAATCATCCAGTGACTTTGGCAGAAAGGCCCCTCAAGGGGGCAGAGAAGTTCTTGGAAAGGAACTTCTGAGCTGAGAGAAAGCCCCAGGATTGGTGCTCCTGGTGTCTGGTCTCTGGTAGGCACAGGGAGAGGTCTCCGCCCCCCTGGACTGGCTTGTCAGTGGATGAGTGGAACTCCCATCCTCTCTAATATTTTAAAAACAAAACAAAAACAAAAAACCCTCCCCCTTCTCAGCCCCCATCCACGTCACCAGCCCCTCTAAGTCTGTAATGAGAACAAACAGGACTAAATGAAACTGAAGATGCTAGATAAACCCTGAACACTATGCACATGGAAAAGATTATCATTTTTCCCTGTCTGGTATCTCCTTGGACATTCTCCAGAGCTCAACTCAAATGTCATTTCCAAAGACCTAGTCAGACCAGCATCCTGGTTCACATCCTGGTTCCACTGTCTATTTGCTGTGTGACCTTGAACAAGTGGTTTAACTTCTTTAGGCTTCAGTCTCCTCTCCTACAAATGGGGATCACAATAATAACCAGTTGATAGGGTGATTAGGGGTTGAGCCAAGGTCACACTTGCAAAGGCTCCCACATAATGCCTGGTAGAGAACAGGCACTCTGTAAATGTTGAATAAATAGCGAGGGAACCAGAGCATTCATCTCCTGAGGTCTGACCCAGCACCTTCTATTCTTCAGTCCCTTGCTTCCCCTCAATTCTTTCTCCTCAAAGTGGCTAGAGAAGCCTGAGCCAGCCTGTCCTTACCTTGCTGAGGTCCCCTAAGGCCATGACCTTGGCTGCTGGCCTTCTGCTGAGCTGCTCCTTCACCCAGAGCTCGATCCGCCTGTTCCACTTCATGGCAAACACATAGAGGGCATAGGCCAACAGCAGTAGCAGGCTCTCCCACCAGGCAATCAGGCTGTCCAGGAAGAAGATGATGAGCATCATCAGGTCAAGGATGTAGAAGGAGACATCACGGAACAAGGGCCACCAGGTGAGGTTGAGGATTTCCCGAGAGAAGAGGGCACAAGTGCCGATGACAAAGAGGATGTTGAATACAGCGGAGCCCACGATGGTACCGATGCCCACATTGCTGTGGGAAATGAAGACACCGATGAGGGAGGTGAAGAGCTCAGGGGCAGAGCCTCCAGCAGCCATGAACGTGGCGCCTGCCACATCCTCAGAGATCTGCAGCTTGTCTGTGATGACACCCAAGGCTGGAACAAAGTACTCGTCACACACGATGGCCAATGCCACAAACACGTACATCATGCCGAAGATGTGCAGCACCACCCAGCCCTGCCGCCGCTCCTCCACACTGAACAGATCCGGGGGGTACTCTGCCTTGGGGTGGTGGTCTGCCCAGCCGGGAGGCAGCTCTGAGGAACTGGGACTGGATACCTCTGGGAGCAGGGCAGTTGACAGGCTCGGGGAGGGGGCGATGGGCATGGCGGGGGCTGGGTCCACAACCACACAGTGACGGACCTGGGTGGTCGGATCCACCCTGACCTTGAGGGTTGCTGCGGTGCTGGGTGCTGTGGAAGCTCTCTTTGTCAGCCTCCAGACCGTGCCTGGGGCTGTTCTGATGGTTGATGCACTGGTTCTGGGTGGGGGATTCTTAACACTCCAGGCAGCAGTAGAGACTTTGGTTTCTGCTGGGCTGCTGCCTGTCATGGTGCTGATTGTCACTTGCCCCTCAGAGATGGCTGGGGTGTGCTCCAGGACTGTTCTCTGGGGAGTCATCAGGTTGTTCTTTCCCATTAACCCCCAGGGACTGGTTGAGCTGTTATTTTCCACTCTTCTGGGGGCAGTCAGGGTGGTCTTTTCCACTATACTCCTTGGAGAAGTCAAGATGTTTGTTTCTACCTCATGTGTCAGGAAAGTTGGGGTGTTATCAACTATTCCCTTGAGAGTAGCTGGGGTGGTTCCCTCCGCTATTCTCTTGGGAGAGTTGGTTTTCAATATTTTATAGGTTGCCATAGTTTCACTGTCTTTCACTGTTGTCCTGGGGGTGGTCGCGTGGCTTGTTTCCTTTGCCATGAATGTAGATGGAGCGTCAGTGTCTACCATTCTAAGGGGTGGGGATGCAGTGTACTTCTTTACCTTTCCCCTGGCCTTGGTTGGGCCGTGGCTCTGCCTTTCTCCCCTGGGTATTGGGGTATAATATTTTACTGTTTGTCTGCTTGAAGTTGGGGTGTAGTGATTCAGTACTCTACTAGATGTGGTTTGGCCATTTTCCTTCACTCTTTCTGTACCTGCTGCTGTTGGGCTATAAGTATTTTTGGTTGTTGTTGGAATAATCTTGGCTGTTCCTCTGGGTATATTGGGGGTGTTCTCCATTGTTATGCTAGGTGTTGCTGCATCCCTGCTAGCCGTGCCTTGGGGTACCAGCATCTCACTCTCCATCTCAGAGCTAGCTTTTGGAGGGTCACCGCTCACCATCATCATTTCATCATTGGGGAGGTCCCGGCTGGCCAGTTTTACAGGCTGTTGTGAAGAGACTTCTGCCCACAGTGAAGGGAGGCCCCGGGGTTTCCTCAGGTGCTGATAGGTGGAACCGATGATCAACATTGCCAGCAGGAAGAGGAAGCGACTCCATTGAAGCCGCTTTGGCCGGAGTAACCGCCTCTCCTGTGACCCCATCCTGATCAGTTTCCCCATGATGGCCAGTTATGTCTGGTTACAGAAGGCCTCTCATTCTGTCCAGGGAAAGATGGAGGCTGCTCTGGGATTCAAGTTGGTGATCAGGGAAGATTTCTCCATGAAGCCCAGCCGGGGGGTATTCACAAACCTAGGTGGAACAAAAAGAGACATTATTTGCCATTAAGAGGAGATCTGGGATCCATAATAGCCTTATCTTGACAAAGTGATGACAGAAGCCCCACGGACACAAAGGTATCATACAGGGGCCTTTGTGGCAGAGGGTGGGGTGCACAGTTGATTCTGCTGGAGCAAACTACCCCTGTCCCCTGCTCCAGGGGCCAGTGCTTGCTCTTGGAAGAAAGCTAGAGAAAGAGTACCTAGAGATCCTCTATTTTGCGTCAGCATGCCAGCAGCCCAGGTTCCTGAGCTCGATCCTGGGTGCTCTGTGGAATCTAGCCAGTCCACTCTGGGCTTCCTGCCAGAACTCTGCAGGTCCAAGCCTAAGATGCTGGGAGCTCAGTCATCCATAGTTGGTACCCAGACCACAGATGTCACCTTATCAAAGGCAGGAAGGAGGTACGGGAGACATGATTTTAAGGTGTCGACTAAAATAGGCAGCAGTAGAAGGCATTCACAGGGACATCAGGCTTCATGTGTATTTCTCGACTAACTTAAAATAATTCCACCGTATCAATCCAGGGAGGACAAAGCTTAAAAGTTAATGTCATGGAGCTTCCCAGACAGTGTGGTGTGGTGGGAGGAACATGGGGAATGGAGGCAAAGGCCTGGATTCCCTGCTCTGCTGCTTACCAGCTGTGTCATCCTGGACAGGCTAAGCTTTGGTGCCTCATCTGTGAAATGGGCATGATAACATAGATATTGATTATGTAAAGATGATCTCTGGGAAGGCAGCTGGGAAAGGGAAACTGAGGATCAGAGGTCAGAGGAAGACTTACTTTTTACTGTGTAGTCTATTAGTTTGACATTTTTATCATGTACATGTTATAATACTTTAAATTTAAATTAAATTAAATTTTGTTGTAATAATAACACCTACATAAATAGTAATAATAACTATGTCACAGGAATGTTGAGGGAGCAGAAGCACACAAGGTCTGTGAAAAGCATTGAAGAGAATCAAGCGCTACATTAAGGGTTAGTTTTACACAGATGCAGGAGGAAAGAACACGAAAGGCCCTCAAAGAATCTTCGTTATATAAAGAAGGGCATTGAGGCCCAGCCCAAGTAAATATTTCTTAAATTTCTAATCAGTGTCCACAGATTATTACAAAACAATAATTAGACATGATTGGTTTTCTATATAATAGTACTATATTAGAGGTGATGTGAGTAACCCACAGACTCTGTCTGGCATAACCAACTCTTCATGTGAGACATGAAGACACTGAGGTCCAAAAAGGAGATGTAACTTGCTTAACATCACACAGCTGGTGAGTAGCCAAGTAGATGAACCGCCTAATTCCCCACTCTTTCTAGCACACCACACTAATTAAATAGGCAAATGCAACTGTCTTAAAAAGCAGAAGAGGAACAAGCAAAAGGAGAGGTAGGAATAAATACACTTCCTTCTTTGTCCTGATTTCTATAATTTTCTATCCATTATCTCCCTGCATCCATGCTGTCCCTTGTCATGAACTCAGCATTTTGCAGCAAGCCCACTTGTATCTCCTGCAGAAACTTCGAACACACTCTCTCTCTTTCTGGCATGCCCATGTTATGTAACAGAGCTGAGCTGGCACCCCAGCTGATCCCACCTCCTACTCACATCATTTACCTTCAAACCTTGACATCTGGGGGTCTCCTCAGTTCTGGGAACTTGTCAGAATCCAGGGTCTCAAAGAGTGGGTCTGAAGCTGGAGAGCAGGGAACACCCCATTCTCCTGCCCCCAGTTCCCTTATGGAATCCTAATTCAAGACAGGGCATGTGTGAAGGGCATCTCAGGGGAAGAATATCCGATCCTGGCTAATACCCGCCTCCTCTAAGAAGCTTATCAGGGCATTGCACAAGTTCTTGGTCCCAGTGCCTCTGAACAAGCCTGAGGGGTGGGCTTTCCACCAGGGACACAGACGGGCTTGCTGTAGGCCCTCAGAGTCAACGGGGATCCTGGGGGTGATTCTCAAACTTTCTAAACTATGGGAATGAGAAGTGGTCCAGGGTTTCCATGCTCAGGTGGTGGAAAGTTTGGGAAAGATTCAGACCTCTGAGTGCTGAGGAAACCAAGAGAAAGTGCCTGGGGCTTAAGAGATCAGAAGACCTCAGTTAGCCTCAGCCTGTACTTGCTACTGTGTGATTCCAAATGCAATCTAAATGTAAATGTGAGGATAATAATACCTGTTCTACCTATCCCACAAGGTGAATGTGAGAATCAAAACAAAAAATGAGGGATTCTGGAGAAAATACTAGACAAACTTCAAAGCATTTCATACATAAAATACATTTTATTAGGGCTAACAGAAATCCCTGGGGCAGAAGGCACTAATGGATCTCCCCAGAGCAGGCTGGGACATCCCAAGGTGCCTAAGGAGCTGGCACCCTGAGCCTCCTGCACCTCTAGCCCATGACTTGGAACTGATCAAAGTGGGAGTGGGGTAAGGTAGCTGGGGCCTCATGATCCTACCCAATGACGATCTGGAAGCCATTTCAATCACTCAGGCTCTGCCTGATATTTACTCATTGTACCCTTCTCCCTTCCCTGTTTCCTCCAGGGTACATGGGTGGCATGCTGCTTTGGGTTACTTTCATCTGAAATAGCAGGGAATCCCTCACTGCCTCATCTCTGCCCCACTTCGCCCTGAGGGGCCTAGAATAATAGGATGGGAACTGGCTTTCTCTGCTGAAGCCCACAGCAGTACCCATCCCCTGTGGAAGAGCTAGCTTCATCCCTGGGTGTCCTGCAGTCATTCTGGATGTTGGAAGCCTGGGAACAGGGGCTGAGCTCTGCTAGCTACACGTCTTTGCCTTTATACTGCCGTGAGCAGAGGCAGATCTAGTTCCTTTCCTTCTCACACAAACTATTTAACACAGCCTCAATCTGGCCCAGAAAGATGAAAAAAGGAACACAATTAACAAAGTGGAATTATGAGTGATTTTTTCCTGGAATAATTCCTCTATTTTCATAATTTTATTATATTTATGTAGTATAAAAAATTCAGGGGAGAAGTAAATTCCCAGAAAAGTGATTTCTTTCTCTCAACTGTTCATAAATGTTGCCAAGGAGTTCTTCCTAGTGTCTAGCCTAAATCCTCCTTGCTGGAAGTGAATGCACTTCCTTCTGTCTTATTCTCATGGGATTGTGGCACAGGCTATAGAAAAGTTGGCTGCTCAGCCAAGAATGGAAGCATCATCTGTATGAGCCACATGAGTTTGGACAAGTTATTTAACTTCTCAGCGGCTGTAAACCTCTCATCATGTAAAATGACATTACCTGCTTGATAGGGTTGTTGTGAGGATTAAGTAAATTAATATGTAAAACATATTAACAGTACCTGGTACTGTTGTTGTTATTGTCCTGCTTTTGGAAATCACAGTCAGATTGTGTTAGAAGGGACAGCAGGTCCCCCATGCATTCCACTGTTACAACACTCTAATGTGTACTGATCAGTACAATCACCTGATTAATGTTTGCATTTCTTATGAGCAAGGGAGCTCCAAGAAGATAGAGACCTCACCTGTCTTATTCACCACTGAATCCCCAGAGCCCAGAACAGTGCCTGGCACTCAATAAATGTATTCAATAAATAAATACATTTGTTGACAAACTGAAAAAGTATATTCCAGTAAGAGAGATGCTCAGAGATGGGGCACCTGGGCCACACATGGAGGGAGTGGAAAATGTCCACTCAAAAGTCTCATGGCTGGAACCATACATAAGGCAGGGAGATGCAGGTGGGGCACTTCAGGTTGAGTCAAGCTCAGAGATAGGTTTACATCCTCACTGTCGGGTACCTATCTGGAGGGACCTGGGATCTAGAAAAAGGGTCAGACAGGTGATATCAGAGGGCATTTATTTATTTATTTCTGAGACAGAGTCTCACTCTGTTGCCCAGGCTAGAGTGCAGTGGTGTCATCATAGCTCACTCAACCTCAAACTTCTGGGCTCAAGCGATCCTCCTGCCTCAACCTCCTGAGTAGCTGGGACTACAGGTGCATACCACCATGCCTGGCTAATTTTTTTATTTTTTGTAGTGACAGAGTCTTGCTGTGTTGCCCAGGCTGGTCTCAAACTCCTGGCCTCAAGGAATCCTCCCTCCTCAGCCTCCCAAAGTGCTGGGACTACAGGAGTTAG
Organism: Lepilemur ruficaudatus; assembly: GCA_963574885.1. Taxonomy (NCBI): domain Eukaryota; kingdom Metazoa; phylum Chordata; class Mammalia; order Primates; family Lepilemuridae; genus Lepilemur; species Lepilemur ruficaudatus. The sequence goes on from CAUYRT010019825.1 coordinate 29,677, forward strand.
CCACCACACCTGGCCATCAGAAGGCTTTAGTGTGGCTGAGCAGGAGTCCACACAGTACCAGTATGATTCAATCCCCCTCTAAGTAAGTGAGACACAGCCTGCCAAGTAAAACTCACATGTCAAATCTGATTTTACAAAGGAATGATGATTGAGGCATAACAAAATACCTTTTTCTTTTTTTTTTGCCTATAAATTGACAAAGACTAAGAAATTTAAATAATACCCAGTCCCAATACTGATGAGGGAGTGTAAACTTGGTACAGCAGCCCAAGTGACCTTGTTAAACTATAAATCAGATAATGTCCCTCCTGTATGCCAAACTTTCCAGTGGCTTCCCACCTCAGTTAGAATAAAAGTCCCTACGATAATCTACAAGGCCCATTCCAGCCTTGCTTGTAATAGCAAAAACTGAAATATATCTAAATGTCTCCCTCCCATCCAAGTACTAACCAGGCCCGACCCTGCTTAGCTTCCGAAATCAGATGAGATCGGGCGCTTTCAGGGTGGTATGGCCGTAGACTGTCTAAATGTCAATAGAAAACTGGTTACATAAATAATGGCACATCTTTCCTTATATAAAGCAGGTAAAAGGAATGAAGCTGATATCAAGGATATATTAATAAATCAATAATAATAAAGGCAAGATATATAACTATATATATAACATTGTTACATTTAGTGAGAAAGTATATATATAATATTTATGTGTGTATATATAAAATATATACACATACACAGGTAGAGACAATTTTGCACAGTATATGTAAGAATGGCTGTACTTCTGTCACCAATAGATAGAGAATGAACAAAAACAAACAAACTCTCTGGTATTTCACCTCTCCAAGCCAGTGGCTGGAACCACATTTGAGGCAGGGAGATACATATTGTTACTTATAGGAAAGGAAATGCTTATTTTTCACTTTATTTTGAAACTTCAAATTTTTCCCAGAGACACAAATTACTTTCATAATTTAAAAAAATTGTTTTATTTTGCTTTATCTGCTTTTTCAATGAATTGTGCTACCAAGGTTTTAAGGAGGTGAGTGAGGAGCCTGGGAAGATAGTTGCCCCCAGATCATAAGGGGCCTTTAGAAATTCAGACTTTATAACACTTTTTAAGGAGAGTTTGTCCTGAATAAAGAAGTTTAGTTTTATTTTCTTAGAGAAATGTAGTATCTACCAAATTTTCTGTAGATTTTGACTTTTTTTCCTAATAACCTCTCTCCCTTCCCTCCTATCTTCTTTCCGCAAATGCAAATCCATTTTTCCTAATAACCTCTCTCCCTTCTCTCCCATCTTCTTTCCACAAATGCAAATCCAGCATCCCATGCTAGATCCTGGAGATCCAATGGTGGATAAGTCTCATCCTATTTACAGAGCAGAGGCAAAGTTAATTGGAATTGGAAATGTGTAAAAGCTTTTCTTTGTTCTATAAGTCTTTTCATTATTTAAAATAGAGAGAAGCTCTGTGGTTTTCTCAAATGTTCTGAAAAAGACTGAAAGAGGATTGAGAGCAATTTTTTAAAAGAGGCCACGGTTTCTTTATCAAATATGTTGCAAAGGAAAAGAAATAGGGAGGGAGAAACCTACATATTAAAAGAAGCTTTTGAGACATATTGACAGATTGCAATGTCTGGATCTTACTTGGATCCTGATTCAAACAACTGAAGTGTAAAACAGTAAAATTTATGATATTTATGATACAGCTGGATATTTGAAAGCTGACTAGATATTTAGTGACATTAGGAATTTATTATTAATTATTTAAAATTTGATAATGGCATTGTAATTATGTTTTTGTAAACTTCTTTTAGAGATACATATAGAAATATTTATGGATAAAACATTATGCTATCTGAGATACGCATAAAAATAATATGTTGGGGAGAAGTGAGTAGGGGTATAAGTGAAACAAGATGAAGATTGAGTTGATAGTAGAAATTGGGTGAAGGGCCCCTGGAGATTCACTATGTGAATCCTCCTATCTTTGTCTATGTTTGAAAATTTCCATAATAAATTCTTTTCAGAAAAGGGTCATAGCTATGATTTCTTTGGACTTCTGCTTTGGTGAATATAGTAGAATGCGGAGGGAGGAAATGATGAGGGAAAGGAGAGTTTGGAGTTTGCAAGTAAGATTTGGAAGTGGACAGGGTCGGGGCTAGAAGGGGCAGGGAGGAAGATGCAGGGTAAAAGACGGCACAAGGGTGGGGGTTGCAGGAGTGGAGGAGGGGAAGGAAGAAAGGAAAAGGGACATGGGCCAACCGCTTCCCCACCCCTCCTTGCCTTTTCTTCACTTACTCTTTACCTTTCATCTCTGTAGATAAAAATCATCTTGGGAACTTAACAATAGAGATTCTCAGGCACCAAGCTATGAAATTTCAAGTCAGTCAGCAGGGCCTGGGAATCTGGATTTTCAACACATGCCCTAGGAGAATTGTATATCTGGACGTCTCTTTGAGCCCCAGTATCTAACCGCTACAAATGGCTTGGTATTTTTGTCATTAACCTTTACTCTGTCAGACTGGGGCCAAATACTTAGCCTTTCAAAGCCTCTATGACAGTTATCCACTGTTTCAAGGCAGGAAAAAATAGAGGAGATGAGAGATTATGAAAAGGAAGCTGTTTATTGATTTCCTTTAATGTGTGTGTAAACATGTAAATGCTGAGGGTCTCTTGAGTGGGGAAAAGAAATTTATCAGCCAGCTGTGGCTTGAAAAACATCTCCTTTTTAGAACTTCTAACCCTTTGGGCTGATGCTCTCTGATTTTATATTCACTGAACAACTTTCTCATTTTTAATGGGATTCCACTAAGGAGGAAAAAAACCCCAAACACATCAGTCGCCCTGAGTGACAAGGTTCTCTTGGTAGTTCTACCTTTTATTGTCAATTTAATAAATTGATCTTTTGCTTTCCCAGTTTCCCAAAAGCCTGTTATTCAGAAGGACTAGGTCACCAGATCTGATCATCCATCAGCAAACTAATAAGCTTTAGGACTGGGTGAAATAATGAATCAGACTGTAGAACTGAGTGGGAACTCCCAGAAGAACAGTAACCCTATGGCTGAGTCACTGCCACATCAAGGGTGACTAGATAATTCCCTTGCCCACACATTCTCGGCCACATCCCTTCCAATACGGGAAGATGAGAAATTATGACTAAGTCATCAGGCTGCAGCCTTACTTACCTAGGGCCCAGTGCATAACAAGGTCTTGAGACTGTGAGACCAGCCAGGTTGGAGAAAGAAGTTTTGAAGCAAATAGGGCAGTCTGCAGGCCCCTGAGCCCAGATGCTGGCAAGAATAATCCCAGGAACTGATGTTTCTCTCTGCCACTTCTGATATAAAGAGGAGACAGGAAAGAACTGCAAGCAACTGGCCCCACACTCTCCCACAGAACAAGCTGTGAGAAGTGAGACAGACTTGGTTCATTTCAAAGCATACTCCTTCCTTGTCCCACCCCCTATCTCGCCCCATCCCACTAGCTAGAAGAAAAAGTGGCAAATGCCTAAGGTCTTCAAGAGGCCTTTCTGTACCCACTTGTAATCTAAGTGGACTGCATTGTTCTTTAAACCACAACTATCCAGGGGCCTGCTGGCATCCCTTCAAGCCTACCTCTAGCTGGCATTCCTTGGATCCCTACATGATCAGAAAGAAAGCCACCTCCTGCCCTCTCAAGGACCTCACTGAGGCAGAGGCCACAATGGGGACACAAGGTGGCCAGAGAGGCAGGCAAGGGCCCATAGTGCCTTACAAGAAAACCTGAGCATAAATCTCTCAGCAATGCACCTTGCCCAGGGTCGGGGGAACTAACTGAACCCTCCCTCCGCTTTCCTCAAAGAGGGGGTGGGGGGAATAAAGTGAGCATCTTGGCTGAGAACACCAAAAGGCCAAGTCTTGACATAAATTGGGCTCAGCTCAACTAAGAAAAATTAACAGAATAGGCCAGGTGCGGTGGCTCACACCTGTAATCCCAGCACCTTAGGAGGCTGGAGGAGGAGGATCACTTGAGGCCAGAATTTAGAAACCAGTCTGGGCAACATAGTGAGACACTGTTTCTACAAACAATACAAAAAAAAAAAAAATTTTTAATATTAGCCAGGCGTTGTGGTGCACTTGGAGTATCAGCTACTCCGGAAGATCGCCAGGAGTTCGAGGTTACAGTGAGCTCTGATTGCGCCAGTGCACTCCAGCCTGCTGCGACAGAGTGAGACCCTGTCTCCAAAAATAAAAATTAAAAAAAACCCTGTATCTTATAGCATACTTATTTATGTGTGTGTACACACACACACACACACACACACACACACACACACCCATAGTGCTCAGTAGGAACACTCCTCGGCCAGGAATTATAATTTTAAAAAGAAGCGGACTCTGTCAGCTGGTTCAGAGGATGTGAGTGAGGGGTCTCAGCAAGGGTTAGGCTGGTACACTGACAGGGCCCACGTGAGTGTGAAGGGGTCACAGAGTCCCTGGGCCAGGTGAGGCCCATGCGTCAATGAGGCGGAGGGGGGCAGGAGCCCGAGCACCGCGAGAGCTCGAGCGCAGTGCAGGGAGGAAGGACGAGAACCGACAGATCCAGCCGGGGCTCAGCGGAGTTGGAGATTTGGGCGGAGGAGAAGGGTCGCGGATTGGCCACCGCGGAGATACGCTCTGAAGAGGACGCACCCCCTAGCGTCCCGGGTGCCGAGCCTTAGCCCTGCCCCCGGCGGTCCTCGACGCCCCGCCCAGCCCGGCGCGGAGTGCAGGCGCGGGTTACCTTTGGTCGCGCGGCCCTATAGTTCCGGCTGTGGCGCGCGGGCGGAAAGCTTATGAGGACGGACTGTGGCCGGCGATGGGTGCGGGGTGAGTGGGGGAGGCTGGGGGCCCGAGGCTGCCTCCCGTTGCTTGTTGGGGCTACACGTGAAGGGGTTAGGGGTGAAGAATAACGCAGGGCCAGTGTGTGGCCTTGCCGCTGCCCCGGGGGCCGCCCCGCGCCGTCTCTGAAGCGACAGTTCCGGGGCTCTCCTCCCGGCCTCTTCTCGCTCTGTGGCTCGGGTTTCCAGCTCTGCATAAACTACACGATTTTGCCTCCTGCCCAGGCCCTCTCTGTCCCCTCTTGCCTTAAGAAAGTTCCAGTTCTCAAAATGTTTTTGACGGATTTTTAAGGTAAAAATACATCCCCCTGATACGATCCAAATGTAGGCAGTCTGTATTTCCAGGCTGGACGTTTAGAGATGAAATTGTATCTGAGAACTCCGGAGGGATTCATCAGAGCAAGGGAAGTCGGCCTGACAGGAAACTCGAAGAGTAGGTGAGGACCGTAACATGAACGGGGGGCTCCTAGAAATTCAAATGGAGTTATGCTTCGAGAGCAAAACTTCTGAGAATCAATTCTTTATAAATGAGTTAACTATCACCTTCAGGGAAGAATTATAAATGTGCAGCTGATGGAGACATGGCTTTTAAGGCCAAATCAGGTAACTAGTTGAGAAAGAAGACCCCTAGTTGTCTGAAGCATTGTATGTAAACAGTACATATGGGAAAGGTGTGAGGGTGGGAGACTTGAAGGTCAGAATCAACCCAAGTGAGGAATAGTGTTCTCACAAAATTGCCGAACTATGGTGGGCAGGGATTTTTCTAAAATCAGGCCTAGCCTGCTTGAGTGAACCATACTTCAGGAACATTCAGTTCCCTCTTTTACTCCTGTGCTTACAACCTGAGTACTAAGATGTTTTCCCACAACTTCCCCATTGTTAAGGAGGTGCATTTGGGAGTGGACAGAAATGCATCACTCAGGAGAAAGAGCCAGCTCCAGAAGTCAGAGACGGCAAGACTGCCAGCTATGTCACCCATTCTTGTGTTACAACAGATTTCATGGGCCGAAAGTGCTTTTTTGTACCTGATTTAAGTCTATGTAAACTGTTTCCCATTCTTGTAAGAGGTGAGGGCAGTCCTCCTCATGATCCCCAACCTTTAAAAACATAAAGGCCTCTGTGAATGGGACTACCACGCTTGAGGTGGGTTCATGCTATACCTGCCCAGAGGTGTACGTGTCCCCAGTATCTCTGCTCGAATGAGGAGGAAATGTGTTTCTAGTGTCCACAGTTAAAATTTATCATATATTTTGCTAAAGAATTAATGTATCTGGTGACTAGGGGTGGTTCATTAGTTCTTATCAAATATTTGTTGAGTACCTTCTATGCACCGGTTACTGTGGTAAGTTCTGTGGAGAGATTGGTGGGCAAAATCTGACATGGTCCCTGCCCTTAGTGAGCTTATGTTATAGTGAGCTTATGTTACGGTCTACTGTAGTGTAGTTGAACCAGTGTTGTATAGGACCTCACTTCTTGAACAACACAGCTGAGACCCAGAAATGATATAAGAAATACTGAGTAGACAAAATAGTACTAAGTTGATACACCTAATCTCATGTGTTTTACTCAAGAAGAAACCCACAGGCTCACAGAGCCTTGGACACAATTTTTAACAAGCTTGATTACCTGGCCTTCCAGCCCACAGCAGCCAAGAAGCAGTGAATCAGAAAATGGGAGAATGATTACAGAGGATTACTGAAAAAGTGGAATGCAAGGTGATGTTCTGACAATTAATTATAAAGAAGAGGCACCAAAACAGAGCACAACAGTCTGGATTGAGTATAAGGTAGTGTTACCTTGTATGTTCTTATACAATACTTGTTCCATGGGACCTTAACACTAATTGTATAGAGAGGAGTTAAATGGGAAAAAACAGGGTTAGTAAATTAAACTGGATTCTTTGCTGTAGAATTTCTCAGAATCTTTAATAGGCCCAGACTCATTTTTCTTAAAGCATCCCTCCACAACGGTGTTCTGCAGCACATACTTGGGGAAATGCTAGTGTAAAGTGAATCATCAGGGTAGTAGTGTGCTGAGAAGTATTGGTGTTTAGAGTGGTGATGTAAAGTCATCATAAGAGGGTGAATTATGTTTAGTACATACTGTTTAATGAGACAGAGAAGAAGGATACACATTTTAATTTTTTCTATTAAAGTGGTTAAACATTTTGGAATTCTAAGGAGTCTGGAAAAGTAATTTTTTTCTCTGGTTTAACTTTATTGATGTTGGATACATGAGACATTACTGTATCTGAAGTGTATCTCAGGCCATTGTGTGGTAAAAAGGCTTTTCCTACTTGACCTGAAGTACCTAACCCCAATGTTTTTTTGAGGCAGAGTCTTGCTCTCCTAACCCCAATTTATAACATTGGTTCTATAAACTAATATGTTCTGAGTTCCTAACAGCCTACTTACAAATGGAATTTTGAGATATCACACATTTGCAGTTGGGCACTATGCTAAAACAAGCATTCTGGTCACTGTTAAATGTTGAAATAAATTCCAAAAACGAAATTAGTGAGCATTAAATTTCTAACCTGTTTATATCCAGGTTAGATATAAACTCTATATCTACAGTCTTCCCTAGTTATATATATGCAATGTGATTTTTATGAAGTTTTAAGAAGTGTATATATATATATATATATATACACTCCTGTGAAATGCTTTTCTCAGTTACTAATACCTTACATAAATATTTCTAATATCTGCATATGTTATTTATAGCTATATGATATTTCATTGTGTTGATAGACTATAGTTTGCTTAATAGTAGAGTAGTAGCAAGCTGTATCCTCATGAGCAGGTCTTTGTATCTGAGCACGAAAATATTTTCTTCATGCTACTTCTCAATCTGTAATTTTAAAGAACTCTTTATTTCCTCTATTTCTACATTTCGATTTTTCTACGCAATTTCATGAGATAATTCCAACTTCATATACATATTCTTTTTTTTTTTTTTTTTTTTGACACAGAGTCTCACTCTGTTGCCCAGGCTAGAGTGCCATGGCATCAGCCTAGCTCACAGCAACCTCAAACTCCTGGGCTCAAGTGATCCTCCTGCCTCAGTCTCCCAAGTAGCTGGGACTACAGGCATGCACCACCATCCCCAGCTAATTTTTTCTATATATTTTTAGTTGTCCAGCTAATTTCTTTCTATTTTTAGTAGTGACAGGGTCTCGCTCTTGCTTAGGCTGGTCTCGAACTCCTGAGTTCAAACTATCTGCCCGCCTTGGCCTCCCAGAGTGCTAGGATTACAAGCGTGAGCCGCCACGCCCAGCCTATATACATGTTCTTTAATTTTATTTTTTTCCTTCACAGTTAAAGCACCATTAGCCAGTTTATGTATAATGCATACCACTGAGACTAACACTGTGTTGTTTTGTTATGCTTAATGATTTCCAGCTTTGTCTAATTTGGATTATGACTTTACTACCCCTTTCATTTTTATATTTTGCATTCATTTTAATAAAACAAGAGCACCAAGCAACAAAATAAATACTGGCACTATAATACTACTGATACTAAGATAGTGATGGAACCAAAAAAGAATGTCTGATTGTCAAATAGTACCATCATAGGACAACTAAAAATGTTCTTCAGTGTTAGAGAGGTGATATAGGAATGTTTATTAATTAAGTTGTATAAAAATTGATTGTATGAAAGTTAAGGGATACCTGAATTTGCTACTAAGAGCAGTCCTCATAGTGAACTAAGCTTCTTGCTTTCCTCTCACTGAATTCTCTACAGATTTGCCCTTACCTCAACTTAAATGAGGTTTGGCTCTACTCATTTCTGGGAAATTGGTTAAAATTATGGTTAAAAATACTTTTTTCTCTCCATGACATGTAAGACCTTATTTATTTTCTACAGCATTTCTCTATTTATAGCTGTCTGTTTGCATTCTGAGTGGGAACACTGGAATCATTTTCATCATGCCGACAGTGGTGGTAATGGACGTATCTCTTTCCATGACCCGACCTGTGTCTATTGAGGGGTCTGAGGAATACCAGCGTAAGCACCTAGCAGCCCATGGTTTGACAATGCTGTTTGAGCACATGGCCACAAATTACAAGCTTGAATTTACAGCACTGGTGGTTTTTTCATCACTTTGGGAGCTGATGGTCCCCTTCACAAGAGATTATAATACCTTGCAGGTACACAAAGGAATAAGTTATTGTATGTACAGAGCCTAGATTTATTGGGGTAAATACAGTGTTATATAATATTGCACGGAATTTTTAGAACTTGGAATTATTTAATAATAAGTCTATGGGTACTTTATATGTGTAGTTATGAAACAAGGATTCACAACCAGTAGGTCTTATGTCTTTCTTTGGCAAAGCTATGAGTTAGAGCTGTGAGTTGTTGCCTTATTTTCTTATCTTGATTTTCTGGAATTCTCTGTGGAAAGGTGAGCATCTCAGGATGGCAATGCTACATTCTCTAAAATTCAGGGTCTTTAGGTTCATTCAATGTTTTATTTTTTTCTACTTTCCCATAAAACTTAAGGAAATGAAAAACAGCCCTTTCTTATAAAAACCCTTATTCTAGAATAATTCCAAATGGTATTTTCTCTCCAACACATAGCTCTGATTTACAGATGCCAAGAAATTATAATTTTTAAACCTCAATTGATAGGTATTACCTTTCCAAATGTGTTTTCTGTATTATGCCAGAGAATTTACTTTCTGACAACCTCTCTGAATCATAGTATTTGCAACAGTGCCTACCACGGTGCCTTGCTCATATTGAGCAGTCAAAAGTGTTTGTAGAATTGAACTGAACAGTTTAGTAATTGTTAGCAATTTAGAAATCTAGGATCAGTGCAGTTTGAATTTTTTTTTTTTTGAGACGAGATTTTGCTCTGTTGCCCAGGCTGGAGTGCAGTGGCCTGATCATAGCTCACTGTAATCCCATACTCTTGGGCTCAAGCAGTCCTCCTAAGTAGTTGGGACTACCAGTGCATGCCACCATGCCTGATCTAGGCTGTACTCAAACTCCTGGCCTCAAGTGACCCTCCCAAAGTCCTGGGATTACAAGTGTGAGCCACTATGCCTGGCCAGTTTGAATTTTTTTAATATAAGTAATAAAATTTTGTTATATCATTCCTTTTATTATCTCACAGGTATTTTTTTTTTTTTGGTAAATATATATACACTCGACTATAGGGCACATAAATATATGAAGCAAATATTGATAGATCTGAAAGGAGAAATTGACAGTAATACAATTATAGTAGGAGCCTTTAATACCTCACTGTATTTTTTTCAAAATTTTATATTTCAGAATATTACAGGAGTACAAATGTTTTGGTTACATAAATTGCCTTTGTACATTTTGAGTTAAAGTTATAAGTGTGCCCATCACCCAGATAGTGTGCACTGTGTACTGATTAGATGTGAATTTACCTATCCCCTCCTACCCCCTCCCACATGCTTGATTTCCATTGAGTTTTCCTTCCATGTGTGCACGTAAGTATTGATCAATTAGTTCCAATTTAATAGTGAGTACATGTGATGTTTGTTTTTGCACACTTGCAATACTTCACTTAGAAGAATGGTCTCCAGTTTCATCCAGGTTGTTATAAAGGTATTAGTTCACCATTTTTTTTAATGGCTAAGTAGTACTCCATGGTATACACATACCATATTGTATTAATTCACTCATGTATTAATGGGCTCTTGGGTTGATGCCACATCTTTGCGATTGTGGATTGTGCTGCAATAAACATTCAGGTGCAAGTATCTTTTTGATAAAATGACTTATTTTCCTTTGGTTAAATACCCAGTAGTGGGATTGCTGGATCAAATGGTAGGGTTACTTTTAGTTCTTTGAAGTATCTCCATACTACTTTCCATAAAGGTTGTACTAGTTTACCATCCTACCAACAGGGTATAAGTGTTACTTTCTCTCCACATCCACGCTAGCATCTGTTGTTTTGGGACTTTTTGATAAAAGCCATTCTCTCTGGACTTAGGTGATATGTCATTGTGGTTTTGATTTGCATTTCCCTGATGATTAGAGACGTTGAGCATTTTTTCAAATGTTTCTTGGGCATTAGTCTATCTTCTCTTGAAAAGTTTCTGTTCATGTCTTTTGCTTACTTTTTAATGGAGTTGTTTGATTTTTTTTTTTCTTGCTGATTTGCTTGAGTTCTTTGTAGATTCTGGTTATCAGCCATTTATTGGATGTATAGTTTGTAAATATTTTCTCCCATTGTGTAGGTTGCCTATTCTCTCTATTGATTGTTTCCTTGGCTGTGCAGAAACTTTTTAATTCAATCAGGTCTCATTTGTTTACTTTTGTTGTTACTATGCTTGCTTTTAGGATTTTCATAAATTCTTTGCCTAGGCCGATATCTATGAGAGTTTTTCCAACATTTTCTTCTAGAATTTTTATAGTTTCATGCTTTAGGTTTAAGTCTGTTATCCATCATGACTTAACTTTTGTTGAGTGGTGAGAGGTGCAGATCCCGTTTCAGTCTTGTACATGTGACTATCCAATTTTCCCAGTACTATTTATTGAATAAGGTTTCTTTTCCCCAGTGTATGTTTTTGTCTGCTTCATCAAAGATCAGATGATAATACAAGGATGGTTTTATATCTGGGTTCTCTGTTCTGATCCATGGATCTATGTCTCTGTTCTTGTGCCAGGACCATGATATTTTGGTTACTGTAGCCTCATAGTATAGCTTGAAGTCTGGTAAATTGATGCCTCCCAGTTTGATCTTTTTGCTTAAGGTTGCTTTGGCTATATGGGATCTTTTCTGGTTCCATACGAAGCATGGATTATTTTTTCTAGATCTGTGAAAATGATGTTGCTATTTTAATGGGGATTGCATTGAATCTGTAAATCACTTTGGGTAGTACAGACATTTTAACAATGTTGATTCTGCCAATCAATGAGCATGATATGTTTTTCTATTTGTTTACATCCTCTACTATTTTATTCCTCAGTGATATATAGTTCTCCCTGTAGAGGTCTTTCACTTCCTCAGTTAAATATATTCCTAGGTATTTTATTTTTTTTGTTGTTGCTGTTGTGAAAGGTATTGAATTTTTTTTTTTTTTGAGACAGAGTCACTCTGTTGCCCGGCTAGAGTGCCGTGGCGTCAGCCTAGCTCACAGCAACCTCAAACTCCTGGACTCAAGTGATCCTTCTGCCTCAACCTCCCAAGTAGCTGGGACTACAGGCATGCACCACCATGCCTGGCTAATTTTTTCTATTTTTGGTAGAGATGGGGTCTTGCTCTTGCTCAGGCTGGTCTTGAACTCCTGAGCTCAAAGGATCCATCTGCCTTGGCCTCCCAGAGTGCTAGGATTACAGTCGTGAGCCACTGCACCCGGCCTAGGTATTGAGTCTTTTATTTGATTCTCAGCTTGATGGTTGTTGTTGTATAGGAATGCTACTGATTTGTGTACATTGATTTTGTAACCTGAGACTTTGCTAAATTTGTTTATCAATTTCAAGAGTCTCTTGGCAGAATCTTTGGGACTTTTTAGATATAAGATGATATCATCAGCAAAAAGTGATAGTTTGACCTATTCTTTCCCCATTTGGGTAGCCTTGATTTCCTTTTCTTGTCTGATTGCTCTGACTAGGACTTCCAGCACTATGTTAAATAGAAATGGTGACAGTGGGCAACCTTGTCTGGTTGCAATTCTAAGTGGGAATGCTCTCAATTTTTCCCCGTTCAATATGATATTGACTATGGGTTTGTCATACATGACTTTTATAATTTTGAAGTGTGTTCTATCTATTCCTATTTTCTTAAGAGTTCTTATCTTAAAAGGGTGCTGAATTTTTTCAAATGCTTTTTCTGCATCTATTGAGAGGATCATATGGTCTTTGTTTCTGTTTTTATTTATGTGGTGAATCACATTTATAGATTTTTGTATGTTGAACCATCCTTGCATCTCTGGGATGAAGCCCTCCTGGTTGTGGTAGATTATTTTTTAATGTGCAGCTAAATTTGATTTACTAGGATTTTATTGAGAATTTTTGCATCTATATTCATAAGGGATATTGCTCTATAGTGTTCTTTTTTGTGTGTGTCCTTTCCTGGCTGTGGTATCAAGGTGACATTGGCTTCATAGAATGAGTTGGGGAAGATTTCTTCCTTCTTGATGTGCAGTAACTTCTACAGTAGAGGTACCAGTTCTTCTTTGTAGGTCTGGTAAAATTTTGCCATGAAACCATCTGATCTAGGGCTTTTATTTGTTGGAAAATTTTTTATTGCTGCTTCAATTTCATTACTTGGCATTGATCTGTTCAGGAATTCTATTTCTTCCTGATTGAGCCTAAGGAGGTTGTGTGTTTCCAAGAATTTGTCCATTTCCTCAATGTTTTCAAGTTTATGTGCATAGAGATTTTTATAGAATTCAGAGATGATATTGTGTATTTCCAAGGTACCAATTGTAATACCTCCTTTTTCTTTTTTTTTTCTTTTTGAGACAGAGTCTCATTCTCTTGCCTGGGCTAGAGTGTCGTGGCATCAGCCTAGCTCACAGCAACGTCAAACTCCTTGGCTCAAGTGATCCTCCTGCCTTATCCTTCCAGGTAGCTGGGACTACAGGCACACGCCACTGTGCCCGGCTAATTTCTTTTCTATTTTTAGTTGTTTGGCTAATTTCTTTCTATTTATAGTAGAGACGAAGTCTTGCTCTTGCTCAGGCTGGTCTCAAACTCCCGAGCTCAAGCAATCCTCCCGCCTCAGCCTCCCAGAGTGCTAGGATTACAGGCATGAGCCACCATGCCTGGCCTCTCCTTTTTCATTTCTGATTGAGCTTATTAGGGTCATTTCTGTTTCTGGTTAATCTATTGAGAAGCCTGTTGATTTTGTTTATCTTTTCAAAGAACCAACTTTTGTTTTATTAATTTCTGTATAATTCTTTTGGGATAGATTTCGTTTAGTTCTGCTCTGACCTTAATTATTTCTTTTCTTCTGCTGGGTTTGGGATTGGTTTGCTCTTCCTTTTCCAATTCCTTGAGACAATTCATTAGATTGCTGATTTGTGTTCTGTCTTTTGGATATAGGCATTTAAGGTTATGAATTTTCCTCTTAGGACTGCTTTTGCAGAATCTTACTGATTTGGGTAACTTAGGTCCCTTTTTGTCATTTGGCTTGAAGAATCTTTTGAGTACTAAATTTCCTCCTTGACCCAATAATTGTTCAGCAGTAGGTTGTTTAATTTCCACGACTTTGTGTAGAGTTGACTGTTTCTGTTGGAATTGATTTCTAATTTTATTCCACTATAGTCTGAGAAGATGCATGGTATAATTTTTATTTTTTTAAATTCATTGAGACATGTTTTGTGGCTTAGGATGTGATCAATCCCAGAGAATGTTCTGTGAGCTGATGAGAACATATATTCAGTAGTTTGGGGTAGAATGTTCTGTAAATGTCTATTAGGCCCATTTGTTCTAGAGTCCTGTTTAAGTTCATTGTTTCTTTGTTTATTTTCAGCTTGGAGGATCTGTCCCATCCTGTCAGTGGGGTGTCGAAGTCCCTAGCGATTATGATGCTGCTGTTTATCGTTTTGTTTAGATCAAATAGGGTTTGCTTACGAATGTGGGGACACCTATGTTAGGTGCATAAATATTTAGGATTATTGTGCCTTCTTGTTGAATTATTCCCTTCACCATTATATAATAACCATCTTTGTCTTTATTTACTTTTGTTGATTTGAACTCTATGCTATCTCATATGAGGATGGCTATACCAGCTTTCTTTTGGTTTCCATTTGCATGGAATATTGTTTTCCGTCCATTTACCTTGAGTCTGAATGAGTTCTTATGGGCTAGAGGCATTTCCTGGAGACAGCAGATACTTGACTTGTATTTTTTTTAATCCATTCAACTGGCCTGTGTCTCTTCAGTGGGGAGCTCAAGCCATTCACATTTATTGAAAGAATTGATAAGTGGGGTAGATTTCTGTTTATCCTATTGAATAGAACTTTATTGCTTTGTTTTACCTCTTGAGCCATTGTGGTATCTGGGCTTTGACCTTTAGCTTTTGGGTGATTTTACACTGGTGGGTGTCTATTGTGCTGACCTGTGTATAATGCAGATCTGAGTACTTCATGCAGGGCAGGTCTAGTTATGACAAATGTCCTCAGTATTTGCTTGTCTGAGAAAGACTTAATTTCTCCATCAAATGTGAAACAGTTTTGCAGGATACAAGATTTAGGCTGGCAGTTGTTCTATTTAAGATTGAAGATAGGGGCCCACTCCCTTCTGGCTTATAAGGTTTCCACTGAGAAGTCTGCTGTTATCCTGATGGGTTTTCCCTTGTAGGTCAATTGTTGCTTACATCTAGCTGTTTGTAGAATTTTCGTTCATTTTGACTTTGGCCAGGTTGATTACTATGTGTCTTGGAGATGTTCTATTTGCTGTGAATCTTCCTGGAGTTTGATGACCATCTTGTATCTGGATGTCTGGATCTCTGGTAATACTAGGGAAGTTTTCCTTAGTAATTCCCTCAAATAGATTTTCCATGCTTTTAGGACTTTTTTATTCTTCAGGGACACCTATAACATAATTCATATGTTTGTTTGCTTTACATAGTCCCATAGCTCTCTAAGTGATTGTTCGGCCTTTGTCGTTCTCTTCTTTGCCTCTTTAAATGATTGGGTTTGCTTGAGAGCCTTGTCTTCAGGCTCTGATTTTCTTTTTTCTCCTTGGTTTAATCTGTTGCTGAAACTTTCTGCTGTGTTTTGAAAATCCCTGAATGACTTTAATTTCTTTAAGTGCTATTATTAATATATCTTTCCTAATTTTTTCTAGTCCTTTAGTGACTTTTTCATTAATTTCCTGAAATATTTTTGGGCTTTTTTTTGTTGTTGGTTTTCAACTTTTTCTTCAATTCCATTCATCTCATTTGCCATCCATATTCTGAATTCTATTTCTGTCATTTTGACAATTTCCTTGTAGTTGGAGTTCACTGTAGCTAAGGGTGTTGATCTGTTTTGATTTTTCATGTTGCAAGGGTTCTTTTGCTGGTTTCTTTTCATCTGAGAACTCTTTTCTCAACTCAGGGCAGGGTTAATAGGTTTGCGGGGCTCCTTTTCTTTGCTGGAAACTCTCCTGCTTGATTAGAGTGAGGGGTGGTCACTAGATGGCGCTCTTCTTTCCCGCTACTCTGGAATGTTGATCCAGCAGAGTACAGGTGTGTGCACTAGAAGCCTGTAATGCAGCTGTTCTGATTTGTTCTGTTCTACTGTGATTGCCTCTGCTCAAGCCTGTGCTGAATGCTGTTTGGGTTGGATATTGGGTGGGTCAGCAGATAGTTGTAGGATGTGTGAGTTGGGAGCTGGGGGAGACCCTCTTCACTGAAGCTGGTGTTGTGGGGATTGCTCTACCCAGGGTTTTCCCAGAGGAAACAGCAGCAGCTGGATGTGGTTGTCATAGGTTCCTGGGCTGTATGTGTTTGCTCAAACCAGGTTGCAGTGTACTGGTGGCTTGAGGCCTAGTGGGTTGTTGGACTTTGGAGCAGTTCTTCTGGTCCTGCTGTGGTGGTGGAGGCTCTGTTTTGGGGTCCTGGGGTCTTGGAGTCTAGGTGCGGTGCTGGAGACTTGGGGATGGTGTCTCAGGCCTGGCAGGGATTCTGGCAGCACAGAGGTGGAGCCTCGGGCTTCAACGTGAGATCCTCAGAGCTGGGACTCTATCTCACAGTTTTTAAGTGACTTTTTTTTTTTAATTGTACTGGCTTTCTTGTAAGTGAATAAACTAAGGATTTCTGGTGTTCAGCATTCTGAAATTTAGAGACTTGCTATATAAGGAGTGATGAGTAATGCTTAAGACCAGGAGCCCCAAAGTCAGATTGCCCGGGTACACATCCAGGCTCTGCCACCTCTTTTCATGAGATCTGGGTTAGTTACTTAATCTTTCTCTACCTTAGTTTAGTCATTTAAAAGTGGGGTTAATAATGTATACCTTATGGTGTTATTGTGATGATTAAATGCACATAGAGTGCCTAGAATGGTGTTAAGGATGTAGTTAGTATTTAATACATTTTGTCATTATTTTTATTGATGTGTTTAAAGTTCACTTCAATTTTTTCTTTCAGGGTCCACTTATAAAGGTATAAACTTGGTGGACTGTTCACTCTCATCTGATAAGAGGATGGAATAAAGAAAAGCTCTTTTAATTATCCTTTATAGTTGAGGAAGTCTGTTTTACCACTTTTCTTTAAGAACCTATGCTTTGGGGCTCTCAAATACACAATAT
>CAUYRT010019826.1:0-16810 GCA_963574885.1 Lepilemur ruficaudatus
GTAGTCCCAGCTACTTGGGAGGCTGAGGCAGAAGGATCGCTTGAGCCCAGGAGTTTGAGGTTGCTGTGAGCTAGGCTGATGCCACAGCACTCTACAGCCCGGGCAACAGAGTGAGACTCTGTCTCAAAAAAAAAAAAAAAAAAAACAGTAACCAAACATATATTCCCAGTTGACATATGGGTATTCTGCAATGTCAACTCAAGCTCAGTACAACACAAAATGTGTCACTGGTGGAATCACAAGGGATAATTTTCTAGGGCTAAAAATCAAAGATATAAACAGAGATCATTTCTATTTTAGGAAATTAACTCATATTGCAATAACTAAATAATTATATTCTAAATGACCTTACACAAAAAAATAATTTAAAGAGCTCAATGTAACATACTCTCATTTCACATAGAATATTTAAAATATTCGTATTTGCAAAGTGAACAATGTATTGCTCCTATATTCCTCTGTTTAATTTCTACTTCTTTAAAAATAAAATTTTATTCAACAAAGTGCCATTTTGTGTCATTACTCAGTGACCTAGAGGTTCTTTAAGTCTCAGGGAAACATCTCAGCACCTTTAGAGAAACATCTTAGCACCTTATGCTTTCCTTTGTGTATTACTCAGCCTCTGTTGTATAATGCACACTATATATCAATAAATTTAAAATTTAGATAAAACTACTCAATCCATAGAAGCACTTTTGTTTGATTTCTCTTTATAAAACTCAAGATGTCATCATTATGATTTTCAATGGAACAGATCAATAAAAAAAATCCATAACTCACATCTATGGCTTTGCAAAAAAAAAAATTCCAAACATGTAATAACATAATGCCAAAACAATGAATCATTGGATTCTAAATCTTTGTGCTGAAATCCATTCTGTAGTTTTGTCTGCTTTTTAAATTTTATTATAAGCTCTTAACACAGCTGCACTAATCAAATAACATCTCAAAAAGTAATGTTGATGAATGTTAAAAACAGATTGTGTATCCTAAGATTATATTCTCATAATCTGTATTCAATCAGCCAGAATTTTATAAGGTTTATCAGTGAATATATTAAACTCTTAATAATGCAATATTCTATACAAAAATATTTCAAAATATATACATGTCTGTGGAATAAAATGGTCTAATTAACCAATTATTTAATTACAAAAGACTTGTTCAAGATACCATTTTTGAATTAACCACCTTGAAAAAAATTACATTCCAAGGATTGTAGACAGCTTGCCAACATGCAAAGTTTTTTTTTCAAGAAGACAAAATATATATTGAAGCATGTCAAAGTGATGAGAAAATAAAAGCAATTTTGTTAAAAAAGCTGTATTTTACCATACAAAAATTAATGTTATATGGCTTTATACAGGTGGCTAGAGTTGAAGTGAAATCTGCCCTGGAGATAAAATAAACATATTTGGTTAAAATAATCACATATCAAATATATATGTTTAAATTTCAAATTTAATTCAGATTCATGCATACACTATTATCATGTTTTTAAATATAACTTATTAAATATAAAAATGGTGAAGGGATAACTTGAGATCTATCTTATAAGTATCTAATAATTCAGCCTTGCTTTGTTATACATAGAAATGATTACATTTATTTACCTATTAACAATAATATCCAAAGAATAAATGCTAAGAATGCACATTTAAGAGAGCAGACTTTAAACGTGTCTCATAAAGATGGTCAAAATAGTGTCTGCTCTCAAAAAGCTTTATAGTCCTGTTATGTCAATATGACTGCCTGAGATAGTCCCCCAGAAGAATGCCCTCACTATGATATGTTTTTTATTAAAAATAAATAAATTCTCTCATTGATTTTTTTACCTCTCTCCAAATTTTTAGAAAGTAAATAGCTAGTGAACACAGTTCCTACTCACAGCCACGGCAGATTTTCTTTGTGCTTTTTCACTCACTAAAAGATATTTTTTAAAAATAGTATGTGCAATATCATTCTTAAAAGATAATCAGACTTTAATTTTACACAAAAAGGAAATTACTTTTTATGATTTGAAGCTGATCATTTTCTTCTGTCCCCAACAATTGGTGTCCATAGAAATAATGTTACCTTACATTGATTAAAAACACCTGATAACCATACAATTGAAATTAGCTGCTAGCAGAGTAAACTGTAAAATTATCACTATAATTTTAGAAGTTAGCAGTGGATGAATTAATCTGCTTTTAAAGTCTTTGGCATGCAGGTATATCCCACATTGTTTAGACTAAAGATGGGACTGGAAAGATGAGAACCCTAAGGAACTGACAGGGTTTTGATTACAGCAGGTAACAAGGAGATTTATACACATTGAAAGCATTCAAGACCACTGAAGCACAGCTGGCATCGTATATAAAACTGATGGTCATGAATTAAATGAGTGATGGGTGACTTTGCAATCTAATAGGTTCTCAGTGCAATAGTTTTTAACTGTCTTTTACTTAAGGTGCTGTAAAGAAAATATATTTTATGTTAGTTTTAATAGGATTTTCCTTTGAATTCAACTTTATTCTCCACAAATATTATAATTCCACTATATGCCAAACTTTTCCACTATTGGTTAATTATATGTTAGAGGATTTAAAAATATTCTTATTAGCAGTCAAATATTAAATATCATAATACTTGTAATTAAGCTCTGTTCAGATTACATTGAAATTAGCAAAGACAGTTTATTGTACAGACAATTCATAGAGACAGAATAGAATTTAACTAAAAGCAAATTTGTAGTTTCAATAAAATTCCAAATATGCATTCAAAATTATAACCATACGCCTATATATTGGGGATATATATGATAGAAAACCAAATGGGTGTTTCTTGAGATAAAGTTGAATGTTAAAAAAATTTTATGTCCTATTGTTGTGGGTTCTATGACGACCCCCATGTTTGGAGATTTGCTGGGATTCAGCATATAACTGTATGCATGGCCAAGATTTATCACAGTGATGTTTTAAGGATACAAATCCAGATCATAAAGGAAAAAGACTCTGGTCAATCTGGGGAAATCAACGTGAAGGCTTCCTCATGCTCCCTCCCTCCGTGATAAGTCACATGAGACAAACTTTTCTTCCAGTAACAGAATTGCAGCAATATGTGTGCAGTATTTCTAGATGGAAGCCCATTGGAGATTCACCTCCCAAGTATTTTACTGGAGTCTGGTGTTGAAGGCACTCTCTACCTAGTGTCTAGAACCTTCCAGATTCCCAGAATGAAAGCAGGTGTTTGGTATAAACCATATGTTCCCTATTAACCATATTGTTTACACAAATAGACTAGGCACCGTAAGCCACCCACTGAACAGTCTGAGGAGCCAAATTCCCAAATGACAGCCAAAGCCAACCTTAGAAGCAGGCATCTATAAGGACAGCCATCGCAGGTTTGCTATATTCACTCTTTTTTGCACACTCAGTATGATTTGACTTTGTAATTATTTATGCTTAAGATATTTAAATATCTATCAGAAATTAATATCCAGCTCTATGTAACATCTCAAAAATTCCTCTAACTACATCAGGAAAAAAAAGAAATATATGGTCCATGCTTTTATTGAGCTTGACTCTAATGAAAAAGACAAAAGAAGAATGACGAAGAAGGGAAGAAGGAGAAAATAAATATGATTCTCCCACAGAGACCGAGGGACCACATTGCAGGTGTGGGTGGGTGACAGTTGTTGCTGTTTATTTGCCTGTCTTTCATGGTAGAGTATAAGTTTCCCTACTAGCAGAAACTATTATAAGATGCCTACCACCATGGCTGGTTTGAGATAGGCACCATTGAAAGTGTTTTGATAGAGTAAGCGTAGGATGAAAAAAAGCATTGTCAGTGAGTATGGGCAATTGTCTTAAAAAAAAACAAAACATGTGCACCATATGGAGGATGGTCACACTTGAAGCTCTGACTCGAGGGGGGAGGGAGGCAAGGGCAGTATATGTAACCTTAACATTTGTACCCCCATAATATGCTGAAATAAAAAAAAAAAAACACCAAAACCACACACAAGATAGATAAAGGGGTAATATTCACTTAAATATTTTGTAAAATTGTAAATTCCACAAAATGGAAAATATATTCTATTTTTATTATCAAATGTTGCAAATGAGGTATATGTAGCAAGATTACATATTTAATCCCATTATAAGAAATGTTAAAGATAGTATAAGAACATATATTTTAAACTAAAAATTACTTTAAAAATTGAGAAAAAATTTAGAAATAAAAATTCTTAATGACCGGATCCCATGGGACCCATGAAAAATTTTATTACTACAAATTATATTGTATGGTTTGCTTTGCTTGGTTCGGCAGTATTCTTGTGGCTTCAGATTCTGAGATATGACTTTTCCTCTTAGTGACCGAGTATCTTTTAGTGTCCTTTCTACCAAATCCTATTTTATCTGCCCTTTATTTACTCTTTATCACAATAACATCAGTTCTCAGTCATGGCTAAGTGTATTTTTCAAACTCACTGGTGGCTCAAGCCACTATTTTCCCTTTCCACCTAGGTGTCAGGAGTTGAAGAATGGCAGTAGATTTTTCCCTTAATTTTCCAGTGCTTCTTTCTACACTGTCGAATCATATTACGAGGAAGCAGCAGACAGCATTCAGGCTGCACTGAGAAGGTAAATCATTAACTAAAATCCTTCCTATACTACCAAGGTCTCCAGCAGCAGTATAGGAAATAGTTATTTGTCTCTCTTGCTTAGCAGTTTTTGGTGGTACCTTTCCTGTATTTGGGGGGAAATCTGTAATCACATAAAAAAAAATTTGGCAGCATTTTTTAATATTCCAAATTATTTTGCTAAAGTAGTTGTGAGTTTAAGCGATAATCAAAAATCTTGGTCATTTTGTTTCTCCATTTAGAGCTTTAAAAATGGTCAGACTATTTAAAGATTGAATATTTGGAACAACAACAGAGAAATCTAAGGGGCTGAGATATGTTTGCAAAACTCGTATCTATACATTTTTATTCTATACTATTATATTTAATAATTTAATAATTCTATGCATATTTAATATGATAAAATTTATATAAGTAGGTATCTACTCAAAATGAAGAAATACTGCTTTTTGGGAAAAAAGTCCCTTTACTATTTATTATACTGTCATCATTTTTTAAACCCAGTTGGCATTACTTTTTTTAGTAATACCTAGAGAAGTTCAGTTTTATTCATTGGGAGAAATTTAAAGAAACTATGAGAAGTTAGACTTTTTATAAAATACACCGTTCTCAAAAAATGTATTTTCAGTTTCTCCCCTGATATAAATACAGCTTGTAAAAATGTGCTATAAAATCATTAGCTGTATTTATAATAGGGAGAAGCTGGAAATTTGTTTTTTATGAACTTAGAATTTCACTTAAATTTAGCTTAAAATTGAAACTTTATTAGAGAAAATGAGAGGAGGATCCATGGAAATGGAAGCCACAGTATTTTGCACAAATGTCATTCATACAAATTAAGGTATATCTTAAGTTTCAATAGTCCCACATTCTCCATTTCTCTTACTTGATCTGTAAAGGAAGAGTAAGAAGGAAACTGGTAAAGTGTTAATATTTTCTGTCTGTAGTAGAAGTGGAAATTTTGATTATAGCACCATCGAATTTTTCTTTTCCCTTGATAGCTAGAAGCAATTTATATTGTTCATCTCAGATTTTTTCACAGATATTTCTTAGCAAGTCTCAAAGTTTAGTGGAAAGCTTTATTACTGACTTGAGCTTTTCAATATTTTTCCCACTTTTTCGTGAAAGAAGACTTTAAAATTCAGACTCTCACCAATTTTATATACACTGGCTTTGCCAAAGGACAAATTTTCTATCTCCCGTGTTCAAACTTTTATTTCTCATCCTGGACTAATGATGGTGAATTTAAACCTTTGGGTATGTACAATTTTAGTGGTTAGGAAAGAAAATATAATAAATTAGAAATTGTAGTGGAATAATTTTATGTCATTCATGCTCTATTTTGAATTCAATTAAGACATTAGTATTTTCTGTCTTCCATAATTCAAGTATAGAAAAACCACATTAAAAATTGAGCCAAATTTTGCATTCTGAACTGAAAAGCTGTTATGATTATATTTACTCTAGTTATTCTTCTGTGCTTTTTATTAAATCATATCTAACACTTTTTATTTTAAAATTTCCCCTTTTTTACATATATGTACCAATGGAGATAAATATCTGAAACTTTCAGTGTTAAAGTAAGTTTTCAAAAACTTAGAAAAAAATCTTAGCGGGTATCCTATAATAGTGGCAAATATTTGACTTTAAAATATAAACAGCTACTCCACTTCTTACTAATAAAGGTGTGTTTTGATAAAACAGTTGCTTAAAAGTATTCTGACTTGATGCTACAGAATATGTAGGATGGATATATAAACTATTCTTAAGAAAAACGAACACCACCACCATTTAAGCCCCATAGTGTTAATCAGTCAGAACCAATTTGATGGCGAGTACATGTGGGGTCCATTCTTCCAGTCTTGTGTCACCTCACTTCGAATAATGGGCTTAAGCTCAATCCAGGATAATATAAGTGGTGTTAGCTCACTGTCATTTCTTAAAATTGAGTAATATTCCATTGTAAACATATACCAAATTTTAATAATACGCTCACGAATTGACGGGCACTTGGGTTGTTTCCACGACCTAGCAATAGTGAATTGTGCTGCCGTAAACATTCGTGTGCAGATGTCTTTATCATAGAATGTCTTATGCTCTTTTGGGTAGATGCCTAATAATGCTATTGCTGGATCAAATGGTCATTCTATTTTTAGCTCTTTGAGGAATCTCCAAATTCTTTTCCACAGAGATTGCACTAATTTGGAGTCCCACTAGCAGTGTAAGGGTGTTTCTGTCTCTCTACATCCTCGCCAGCATTTGTTGTTTTGGGATTTTTTGAAATGGAGTAAAGGCATGATATGTAAAGTATACTTCAATAAAGAAAAGAAAGAAAAAAGAAAAAAAACACGATAAGGTAGGGAATTGAAATGGATAACTTAAGAGGAAAAAAATAAGACTGTTACTGAGGGTAATAAAAGTTAAAATAGATTTTTTTTTTTTTTTTAGCGTGTTAACCACAAGGCCCCATGTGTGCTGACAGGAGCCTAACCTCATAACTGAGTTCCTGCTTAACATGCATGAAGAAACTGGCCTAGCTGGAAGAGAAGGAGCATTTTAATTTCACACTTAGGAATTGCACAAGAGCTATTACTTCTATAAGATGTGACATGGGTTGGGGGTAGCTTTGTTACATCAACATTTCATTTCTACTATAATGTTTTTATATATTATATTTATTTATTCCATACTTTGTCTCACTTTGAGATTAAAAACCTTTATCTGTTACTTCATTCTATGATAGTCAATCGTGTTTTGAATCTAGCCCCATTTGCGTCTAAACCTGTTGCTTTATATTATAACAACGCATGTTCCTTATTTATGAATTGAAATAACAGCACACCATAAATCATTAGAAATTCCTGGTATTTTGTCAGTTGACCTTGGTTTGAGGTTCCCTAAAGGTAGATCCTGAGGTGAAGACTGGTGTCGAGAATTTACAGGGAGCTGATCTCAAGAATCCCAAGTGAGGAGGGAGGGAAAAGAGAAACGGGAGGGAGAAGGGCCAACGGGGTGCAGTGGTGAAAAGATTGCAGCTCCCGAAAACTGGGGCTCAATCTAGCTGGGGCACATCTAAGGTAGAATGTGTGGTGTCATATTCTGGACTCTAAAGCTGGGTTCTTTATCCTCTAACTCTGGTGTCTGGCACCCTCCCCTTTGGGTCAGCCATAGTAACAAAGAAGTTTTATGTTGAATTTATATTTTCAATATACTTTTATGATAAACTTAATCATTTTTATGTATTTTATTTTTATACATATCAAATTTCATTCACAGTATGTGTATGAGTTGGTCAGCAAAACTACCCAATTTATCAAATCGACAAGTAATAAAAATATGACAAAAGTCCTAAAACTAGAAAATGTTCCCTCGTTCTAGTTTGAAAATTTTACTACTAAAAGTAGTATGAGGAACACCATACACCCTTTACTTTGATTTACCAATGGTTAAATGTTTGTCCTATTTACTTTTTCTCTTTAACTACAATATCATTATTGAAACCAGGAAATTTAGCATTAATAATATAATAATCTATTTTAAGGACTATAATTTTAATTTATCTAAATATCCTAAAAGATGTTTTTAGGTGTATTTCTCACTGGAGACCCAATCACATATCACCAGTAACATTTGGTTGTCATATATCTTTAATCTCCTTTAATGAGGAAGAATTCTGTACCTTTATTCTTTGGTTTTTTTATCACATTGATATTTCGAAGGGCCCAAGTTAATTGTCTTATATTAATATTAATAAAATGTGGCAAATTTGTATTTCCCTGATTGTTAGCTCACAATAACATTCAAGTTAAACATTTGTAAAAATAACATTACATAGATGATTTGTGTACTTTCTGTTATATCTCATCATAAAGTTCATAATATTAGTTTCTTCCATTATTAGTGATCCTAAGTTTGATCACTTAGATAAAGTAGCATCTACAACATCTCTCCATTCAAAATATATCTTTTTTTCATTATAATAAGGGATGGGAAATCTCCTGGTGATTTCTCCTTATGTTCAGAGGCATGTAACTATCCATTTCTCTAACAAATTTTTAGTCAAAAATGTTCACATTCACTGGTTACTTCTGCTGGCAACGATGATCACGTTGGTGATAGCAAAATAGTGATTTTCTATTTTTCTATTTTATTTTTTTAATTTTTTTTTTAATTGGGGGAAAACTACAAAACATTTAAAGTACAATGTTTACAGTCGCAATTTGTAGTGAGCTGATTTCCCAAAATATATTACCACTCAAGTTGACTTATCTTGTTACATTCAAAAACCTACTCTGTCAAAGTAGACCATAGAGTACATACATAGTGCTCCTACTGTATCTACGTACAACCAACACTTCATTTTAAGTGTACAATTAAATGATTTTCAGTGAATTTACCGAGGTGTACAGTTAATCACATGAATCAGTTTTATCATTATTTTTAGATTCATTATGCAAACCTTCTTAAGCCAAGAAGTGCCTATCTTCCACTTTCTGGGTATCATTAAGTACCTATGAATTCTTTGTTGTCCTGTTAAGAACTGTGTAAGAACTGTTGTCCTGTTAAGAACTGGGTCAATAATTTCACAGATGTTGGCAAAATCAGGAGACTCCTGGGTCAGAGACAAAAAAAAACAAAAACAAAATAAACCCTGACTATTTGTAGCACAACAGGCAGCAAGAGCCTCACAGCTGAGGAATCTCAATCTTAGAAAACCCCAAACATAACAAAGTATAACAAATTGGGTGGCTTAAACAATAGATTTATTTTCTCCCAGATATGGAGGCCAGAAGTACAAGATCAAGATCACCAGGGCTGTTTCCTTCTGGGCCTTGTAAGAGAGTCCAATCCATCCTTCTCCCCTGGCTCCTGATGGTTTGCTGTCACGGTTCTGTGTTGCCTTGTAGATGTCTGCCTTACTCCAATGTCTGCCTTAATCTTACAAGTTTTCTCTGTGTCCAAATTTTCCCTTGTTATAAGGACACTAGTAATATTTGACCAGAGCTTACCCTAACCACCACATCTTTTTTTTTCTTTTTTTAGTATTTAATTGTATTGTGGTAAGAATATTTTATAAGAGATCTATCATTTTAATAAGTTTTAAGCATACAATAAACAGTCATTTCACCAAAGATATACAAATTGCAATTATAAACACATAAAAATGTTTGACATCATTTGTCATTAAAGAAATGCAAACCATAAAGTGATCTACAGAATAAATGCAATCCCCATCAAAATACCATCATCATTCTCTACAGACCTAGAAAAAATAATTATTCACTTTGTATGGACTCAGAAAAGACCTCATATAGCCAAAGCAATCTTAAGCAAAAAGAACAAACTGGGAGGCATCAGTCTTCCAGCCTTCAAGTTGTGCTATAAAGCAATAATAATCAAATCAACCTTTTATTGGCACAAGAACAGAACCATTGATCTATGGAACAGGACTGAGAGTCCAGAGATGAAACCATCTGTATATGGTAACCTAATCTTTGATAAACCAGACAAAAATATACATTGGGGAAAAGAATCTCTTTTCAATAAATGGTGCTGGGAAAACTGGATAGCTACATGCAGAAAAATGAAACTGGATCGCTACCTCTCACCTCTCACAAAAATACACTCAAGATGGTTAACAGACCTAAACCTAAGGCAGGAAACCTTAAGAATCCTAGATAAGGATCCCATTTTTAAGTTGAATCTTGCCTTAGGCTCTTTGATCCCCATGATCAACTTAGTCAATCATTTTTTTCCTACCTGAGCACACAAGAAAAAGAAACACAGGGGATGGAACACCAAAAATCCCTGCAAATTTTTGAAAGTCAAAGTTAACACCCCCTGTAGTATTGCCATTCACTGCCAATTTTTGTCTGACACAGTCAGACATCTGAGGCCTCTAGCTGGATCCAATCCAGTTAATTATTTGATCCAATCTGATCTTGGACCCAGCCCAGCTTTTATAATGACTACCACACCCAGTTTGGATCAAAAGTTTGCTCAAAACAAATTCTGATAGCTCAAAAGACAAATCCATGGAGCTCTGGAATCTGAGAGAGAACTTACCCATGATCCCAAGTTGCTGCAAGGGAGGTACTTGCCGTGGGTACTTTGCTTGGTCACTCGATGCTCCTGGGGGTCATGAGAAGCTCTGCTTAGGCTCTCACTTTTGACACCATCCGTTAAAAGAAAAACTTTAGACAAATTAAATTTAGCAGAATTTAATTGAGCAGAGAACAACTCATGAATCAGGCAGCCCCAAAACCAGCATAGACTCAGAGTACCTCCCACTCTGCCACATGGTCATAGGGGATTTATGTTATGGACAGAAATGATGTACAGAAATAAAAGTGAGATACAGAAACAGCTGGATTGGTTATAGCTGGACATTTTCCTTATTTGAAAGATATGAATAGTTGACTATCTTTGATTGACTGAAACTTGAAGATTGGTACAAGAAGAGGTTACAGTCTGTTTGTGCATCCAGATAGGCTACAGTTCACTATGCCTGGAGAAACCTTTAAGTCAAACTTAAAATATATAAGGAGGCTGCTTTAAGCTAAACTTAATATATGCCATATGCTCATATGTTTATATGTTAACTATTTTAATGATGAGCTTTCTAGAATATATTGTATACTACCTTGCTTTCTTGAAGACAAAAATAAACATTACACTCTTTTCTTTGTGCCCAAATTCATAATTATAAAGATTACTCACTGTTCTGAGATAACATAGAGGCTTTAAAGTCATATTGCTTCTTTCCTTTCTCAGTGCTCCGAACAGTTAGTCATCCACATTCACACTTAGTAATACCTCATTTATTTAGCCTTTGCTTTTATCCCCTTCACCAGCACTCAGTCTAGATGTTCACCCACATTCTCCTAGAAGATATCTCTGCCTCCACTCTGACCTCACCAACAACTAATCCTTTTCATACACTGCCACTTAGAGAAACATGCATCCACCACAACTGAAACAACAAACTTTTATTATGCTAAGGTATAATACTGTCTCCCGTTACCTTTCCAATTGCCACCTCAGCAATAAAGTCAAGCCCAAAGTCCTTAGCCTCCATACACTGAGACTACCTAAGTTTCTGATCCACTTTTTTAATAATCCATGTCAACCAAGTGTGTTGCATTACCTCCTCCATGACATTGTTCATTTCATTCTTCCTGAGATACCCTCAACATCATCTGTAATTATCTATATCTGCCATATCATTCAACATTCTGCTCCGGTCTTGCTTTCTTAATTAGTTAAGTAACAAGCTGCTGTGACAGAAAAACACCAAAATCTCAATGGTTGAACACAATTGAAGTTTATCTCTTGCTCTCATAAAGTCCAAATTGAGTGTTCCTATTAGTCAGGTGGCTCTCTTCCAAGTGGTGATTCAGGAACCCAAGCACTCAGGCCTCTTCCATCTTATATCTCTGCAAACTAACACTTGGCTTCCAATGTCACTGCTGCACAAAGAGAAAGCACGTGGAGGAGAATGTATAGGGGCTCTTATGGACTAGGTCTGAAAGTAGCACACAGCATGGCTGTTAATATTCCGTTGGCTAGAACTCATTCACATGGCCACACCTAAGACTGCAAGGGAGGCTGTGGGCCCAGGAATATGATAAAATGAGTTTGATAAACAGTTATCAGTATCTGTCATACTTGCTTGTGACTTCTTTCCTAACCAACCCAATTTTCCATAATTCCTCCCTCCTCTGAAATTTTCTAGTACTTCTGGTACCATATAGGCTTGTATTTTTACTGTTTTCTTTTGATATATTTTCTTTCTGCATCAACTAAACTTTAGGGCAATATATGTGCTAAATATTTCTTAGTATCTCTTGCAATTAGAACAGTGCCCAGCACACTATAAGAGTTTAATAAATGTTGACTGAGGAGACTGCAATAATGCCCTTAGGAGCTGCTAAGCTATGCAGAATCATTTCTCCATGCACTGGATGGCCCCAGACTGCTACAAATCTGGAGCTCTCAGTCCATACCTTTGGTTTTTCTTCCTCTTGCCTTGTAGTCAGAATTCAGCTACTGCTTTCTAATGCCTCCAACATGTTAGCCACTCCTAATCAGCCTGCCTTACTCTATTTATAATTTACTGTCTCTAATCTACTATGCAGGGGGATTTAAATCTTAATAATTGTAATCCTTATACAAATAAGATCACGCATGGAACCCCAATGAAGGGAACAAATAACAGCAGAACTGTTGAGACTGTGGCGGGTAGTGGCACTTGCCACGTAGCAGCTATCTGGCCCCAAGGAGATACAAACGTAAGCCTCCTTTGCTCTCGTCTCCTTGTCTCAGTATTACTATGTGTTCACTGATCAGCACTTCAGTAGGCAAACTCATCGAAGATTTCTTGTTAATGGCACCAAACCTAATTCAATACTAATTTTGCCAGCAGTTTACTCTCACACTATCCCCACAAACTAAGAAAGGAAAAAAAGATTAAGAAAGAGGGAGTAGGAAAGGAAAAGAATTTTGAAAGCTCTGGCATATAATGAAGTTGAAAGTTGTCACAGAGATTTACCAGACTTTTCAACAACTGTTTTTTCCATGAAAATTCTCCATTCCAAGCATCTCACAAAGCCTCTCTGCATTAAATGTCACATAAACATGAAAACATATATATATATATATATACAACTGATTCAAAATGTCATTCATGAAGAATGAATATGACTAGTCACAAATGCTCATTCCAATAGCCTTCTATGGAAGCACAAACATCTCTTTCCAAAAGGAATCTAGAATGGTGAGTCATATTTTTTTAAAACAAAAAAAGATAATATTTCATATGTTAAAAAGTATAAGAATTAGTTCAATTGTTTATAAGAATATTAAGGTCTACAGGCCCAGTGGAAAATTCCATGTGCCACAATCAATATTATTTTATATGTTAATGTTTATAGTGGTTGTAACTCTGAATTAATTTCTGTTCCCCTGGGCCACCATTTTATTGTCACCTTTGATTAAAGTGACTTGAATTAAATGTTAACTGAATATAGTTTAAAATAAAGAACAAAGTTTCTTTAAGCCACACTGACCTCTAGAGACATAGAAGGATTACAAAAATGTTTTAGTGAAACCTAAATCCACTTTCAAAAAATCAGTGTGAATGTAATAAAAGAATTTATTTTTTGGCATAAGGATGGACTATCCTCTGAGCTCTGTGCTATATCCCATTGACTAACCATGCTGCATTGCATGCTATTAAAATTTCACTGCAAAGATAAAACGAAAGAAGCAATGACGAGAAAGAATCTAGAGCTAAAAGGAACTTGAAAACAATTGAAAGGGTTCAAATATATGTAATGGAAAAGGTATTAATCTATGCATCCAGAAATCTGAGTTCTGATTTTGTTTCTGTGTTTCTTTTTCTTTCCTATCACTTGCCAGTGAAGAACTGATTTTGTTTCTTTCGCATAATACCTATGTGATCTTGGGCAAGCCACTTTCCTCCCTGAGGCTTCACTTTCCCCATCAATTATATGAGGTTTTGACCCAAATTCTCTGACACTCTGTGCCAAGTGCTAAGAAATTTTAACAAATTATTTTCTAATCTAAAAAAAGCAAAAAACAAACCCAATCCACCTTGCTTAAAAATACCCTCTATCATTGACTCAATGTAATCCTGCATCACTTAACAAAAGAAATATGGTCTGAGAAACATGACCATCATAGTGTGTACTTAACAGAAATCTAGATGGAGACAGCCTACTACACACATAGGCTATATGGTACAGTCCATTGCTCCTAGGCTACAAACCGGTACAGTACGTTATTATACTGAATACTGTAGGCAATTGTAACATAGCGATAAATATTTGTATATACAATCATATCTAAACATAGAAAAGGTACACTAAAAATACAATAAAAAGGATAAAAAATGGTACGCCTATATAGGGTATTTACCATGAATGGAGCTTACAGGACTGTAAGTTGCTATGGGTGAGTTAGTGAGTGAGCAGTGAATGAATGTAAAAGCCTAAGATGTTACTGTACACTACTGTAGACTTTATAAACACTGTAAACTTAGACTACACTAAATTCATTTAAAATTTTTTTCTCCCATAACAAATTAACCTTAGCTTACTGTAACTTTTTTACTTTATAAACTTTTCATTTTTTAACTTTTTGACTCTTACATAATAATAACATTTATCTTAAAACACACATTGTACAGCTGTACAAAAATATTTTCTTTTTTATACCCTTATTTTTATAAGTTATTTTCTATTTTTTATTTTTTTTTATTTTTTACTTTTTAAACTGTTTTGTTAACAACTAGCACACAGGCCGGGCACGGTGGCTCATGCCTACAATCATAGCACTCTGGGAGTCTGAGGCGGTAGGATCACTTGAGGTCAGGAGTTCAAGACAAGCCTAGGCAAGAGCAAGACCCCATCTCTAGAAAAAATAGAAAAATTAGCCAGGTGTGGTTGTATATGCCAGTAGTCCTAGCTACTTGGGAGGCTGAGGCAGGAGGATGTCTTGAGCCCAAGAATTAGAGGTTGCAGTGAGCTATAATGATGCCACTGCACTCTAGCCTCCATATCCAAAAAAAAAATGTCTAACACACAAACATACACACTAGCCTAGGCCTACACAGGGTCAGGATGGACAATATCACTGTCTTCTACCTCCACATCTTATTTCACTGGAAGGTCTTCAGGGGCAATGACATTTACTATCATTGTTACTATCTCCTATAGTAACAATACCTTCTTCTAGAATACCTCCTGAAGAAACTGCTTAAGGCTATCTTACAGTTACTTTTTTTAAATAAGTATTACTAGAAAGAGTACACTCTAAAATATCAACAATAAGTATAGTGTAATAAACACATAAACAAGTAACATAGTTGTTTATTATCACTACCAGGCATTATGTACTATGCATAATTGTATGTGCTAGACTTTCATATAGCTGGCAGAGAAGTGGATTTGTTTACACCAACGTCACCATAAACACATGAGTAATTGTTGGTGCTACGATATTAGAATGACTACAATATCACTAAAAGGGAAAGGAATATTTCAGCTCCATTATAATCTTATGGGACCACCGTTGTATATATATGGCCCATCATTGACCAAAATGTCATTTGTCACACATGACTGTAATTAGACTGGTCCATCTAGTAAATTAATGGCAAAGATGATTGCATTCATTTCTTAGGGTTGCTATAACAAAGTACCACAAACTGCGTGGTTTACAGAAACATAAATTTATTCTGTTGCATTTATGAAGTCTAGAAGTCTGAAATCAAGGTGTCAGCAGGACTATGCTCCCTCAGACTGCAGATAGAATCCTCCCTTGCCTCTTCCTCGCTCTGGCAATGACCATCAACTTTTGGCATTCCTTAGCCTGTAGATGCATCACTCTGATCTTTTCCTCTATGGTCATGTAGGTTTCTCCCTGTGTGTTTCTCTTCACATTATTGTCCCTCTTCTTATCAGGATGCCAATCATATTGGATTAGTGACCTACCCTACTCTAATGTGGCCTCATTTTAATTTAACTAATTACGTGTGCAATGATCTTATTTCCAAATAAGGTCATATTTTAAGATATTGGGATTAGTACTTGAACATATCTTTTGGGGAGACATAATTCATAACAGTGATGATGGGGAAAATACACAGTCAAAGAAACCTGACAGCTTTGTGAAGAGAAGCAAAGCCATTTGCCGAATTGGCCACTTATAGGGCAGGAATCACTTATAGGCAGGCCACTTATAGGGTAGTGAATTATTTCCTGTAGAATGATGATATCACTGCTGGAGAACTGAGTGGCAGGGAGATATTTATTCAGCATGGAAATCACAAGAACTAACACTGACAAAAGTGGCTCAGACAAGATCATGGAACATTGTCAATGGAGGTAGGCGTAGTCCAAGGTAGCTATGCTTCTGTGTAACACAGATTCAAAATTAGAACCAAGAACCAGTGCCTCAAGGGTTTGTCCTGTGAAGGTTAATTAATTATGAAGAAATCATTAAAACTCAGTCCTGCCATTCTAAGTCAGGAAAATTATTAAGAAATGTTGGCCAGGCACTGTGGCTCACGCCTGTAATCTTAGCACTCTGGGAGGCCGAGGCGGGCAGATCGCTCAAGGTCAGGAGTTTGAAACCAGCCTGAGCAAGAGTCAGACTCCC
>CAUYRT010019827.1:0-29441 GCA_963574885.1 Lepilemur ruficaudatus
GGGGGGCGTGGTGGTCACGTAGGCATCTGCTGACAGCTAGTGACCTCCATAAATCATATTGTTGATACAAGCAACCTAGACAAGCTTGCGAGCATGTGTCAGGGCTTCTAGTGTCCAAAATAACCTTATTGGTTAGTAGCATAGGGGACATTGCAAGGGCTAAGTCCCCAGGAGCTGGCCAAGGGTCAGTTACTTACGTTAAACGCAAGCAGGCACTCTGAGGACATGGGACTTGAGCACCGTCAGGCAGCTGGCCCTTCCCTGCGTGGCGTACTTCAGTCACCAAACCCTCCCGGTCACTCTGTGCTTTCTCCAGTAGCCTTTCTGCTTGGATCAGACAAATGCGGTTATTTCTGCTTGCAGCCAGGAACCAGGAGGTGGTGGCTCACACACAGTGTAATTCAAAAATACCAACCAAGGCCACTTTTGTTGTTTGTGTTTGTGTGTGTGTTATTTCAAACCATTTTCTCAATCATTTTTCTCATGAAGTGAGTTTTTGAAGCCTCCATGGGAGGCTATGCATGAATCAATGAGAGCTTTGATAGGGAATCACATTTATCTCCCTGTGGCTTCTAACAATATGCATTTAAACTATTTTCGTTCTCTTTTTAGTAGATCCTTAGACCCAGGATACATGCGAAGACTTTGCCTGTATCGCATTTTAGACCTTTGTTGACACACAGCTCTGCACTAGGGAAGGCCAGCTCCATCCGTCTGCATGTTAGTGTGTATCCCAGGCCACTTGGTGGGCCCAGCATCGCTGTGGTCGGAAGCATCCTGCTTTTCTTGTGTATCAGATGAATATTTCCCATGTCTGTAAGGCATATCATAACCTCTTACAAAGCAATAGTACCACTCGGATAACGACAGAGCTCAGGGCGAAATGGCGCGACTTTGCATGGTAGATCCGCCCTGTTGCCTGACTTTCTCACCCACCACGTTCCTCGCTCCCTGTCGAAGCAGCTGAAGAATGACAAGGAGACTCCTCTTACAGTGCTCTCCCGTTCTCGGTGAACCTCACAGGGGGGTGTAAGTCGGGGTGTTTTTTTTCCCCTTGGGCAGGACCGATTTTGAGAACTCAGACTTTTTCTGCTTGTGCAGGGGAAATAATTTGGTCCCTAAATTTCAATTATCTCATCCTTATTCCTTTTCTAATTATCCCGCATTTGTGAAATACGAGATAATAAATTCTGACAAACAATCAGCAAATGGGCGCCAAGTGATGTGCTTCATTTTAATTGGCTCGCCGTTTCCCCCCTTCTCTGCTAAATTACAGCCCATCAGCGTGAGATTCCCCGTGGTGAGCAGCTAATAATATGCCCAGGTGCAGCCAATTTTACTTCCTGAAGAAGAAATAATAGCTGCAGATCCCCCAAATGTGAAGTGGGAAAGTGGGCTGTGTCACCTCTTCTCGGCAGAGCCGCGTGCCGGGACAGGTTTTACATCTGGACCTCTATTCCAACAATTTTCCTTAAAAAATGTGATTGCAGTTAATTTGCATGACACTGGTGAATTAAAAATGCTGGCCTTCGTCGAGGCAAAGCACAGAGGCTTTCTCGGGGGACTTCTGAGAGATCTCTGGTTTGATTAGCCTTAGATGTCACAACAAAAAAGCTACTTCCAGAATTAAGAGTATAAAAACACTATAGAGAGACATGAATGAGAATCCCACTGTGTGTCTTTTTCTAAACGGTGCTGGGAGATGGCTTTGCTTTGGTGCACAGCCCTAGAAAAAAACGCCCAGTGAAATGCAAGTTCCTCTCTTACCACTTTGCCATTAATAATATTTCTTGCCGCTTAAAGACATTTTAGTGGTTTTTAATTAGTTACAATGAAGCACGTGTTTTAATTCTTTTTCTAAATTACTTAAGCTGCTCAACCATGATACGCAGTTTCCAAATCAACCCAAATATTCTTTCTGAGGATGGATCAACAGGGGTTTTCATCCTCACATACAACATATGATCTGTCAATCACAGGATCTACGTGTTATTCTCATGGTCAGCTGGCCAGGGACACTCGTGAGCCCGCAGAAAACATATAGGGAAGATGGCAAAGGAAAGAGAAGTAAAGGTCCCTATCTTAATTCTCGAACATGGTAAAGAAAAGTGAAGGAGGAAAAAGCAAAAATGAAGAAAACAACACATCTCCTGTCCCTCCCAAGGCAGAGAGGATTTTCAATTCAAGCTCCTCTGTGTGTCTTAACTCCATCCACTGCCTCCTGTACCCACTGCCACATTTTGGCTCAGCTATTGTTGTCCACATATGTCCTGGTTCCCTTGCATCTCCACACTCAGCCACAGGGATCACCAGAACTGTTTCAGTCACCCACTGCTGTGTAACAAACATCCCCTTAAAACTATGGCCGCTTATTTTGTTTGTGAATGTGAGGTTTGGTCAGGGCTTGGTGGAGCACCTGTGCTCCAGTGACACCCATGGCCAGGAGAACATCAGCCTCTTTCTCCCTGGGACAAGGCAGATGTAGGAGCTTGTGGAGACTGTCATCATTTGTGGGCTGGTATCTGTCTCTCTCCAGCTTGTTGCCAGGTGTCTTGTCCACATGGTATCTGTAGCACGGTGCTATCTCAGACTTCTCACTTGCTATCTCAAGACCCCGATAGGAAGAGTTTTTCCAAAGGCCAGGGTGGACTGCAAGGCCTCTTACAGCCCAACCTGGGAAATCCCAGAACCTCACATCCGTCAAATTCTCTTGGTCAAGCAAGTCACCGAGGCAAGTTGGAATTCAAAGAGAAAGGCACTGGATTCCAACTCTCAGTGAGGGGAGTAGCAAAGAATTTGTAGCCATCGTTAATCTTGCAGAAAACCACACTGGATTGTGTTACCCTCCAGCATAAAACCTTCAATGGCTTCCCACTGCTTGTCAGATCAAACCCAGCACTGGCCCCTGACGCCTGCATGTCCCTGCTGACCACGCTGGTCTCACAGTGTGCTCTCTGGACTCTGCGCTCTGCATTTCAAGTCGGACTCCTCCTTTGTTTCCTTGAATTAGGGTGGTTTTTCCACCATGTATTCTCTTTGAGCATTGCTTAGCTAGAGCTAAACTATCCTCTGGGTCTCTGTTTAAGTGTTACTTTGTAAGAGAAGTCTTTGCTGACCCCTGGGTGCAGTCAGAGCCTGCTGTGTCAGCACCCAGTATTGTCACATAGTTAGTTGTGTGGTTTAGCGCTTGCGCTCTTCACTCGAACGAAAGTACCATGGAGTAGCGGTGTATTCTGTTGTTCAAAGCTATTTGCACAATGCTGTCTTGCACACAGTTGGCACTTAATAAATATTTACTGATAAGTCAGTGTCGCATTAGCCCGTCTCAGGAAAGAGTGCTTATCTCTGTGTCCCAGATGACACCAACCCTGTGAAACAATAACCTCCCAAGACACCCTGGATCTGCACCGTCTAGTGGGGTGACCACTGGCCCTGTTCCGGGGTGAACACTCAGAATAGAGCTGATCTGACTTGAGGGTGCTGTACCTGTGAAATACATACCTGACTTCAAAGATGTAGTGTAACAACGAAGCGTGGAAGTTGTATCATTTGTATTTTATGTAGATTGCATGTTGAAATTATAATAGTTTTGATATACTGGGTTACTGAGCCACATTATTAAAATTAATTTCACCTGTTTCTTCTTGCATTTTTAATGCAAGTCTTTGAAAACCTCAAATCACATATGCGGCTCACATTTATGGCTCATGCTGTATTTCTATTGGACAATCCTCTGTAAACAGAAGATTCTAGGGTGAAACATGCTTAGAGAGTGCACTGGCACTGTCACGCTCTAGAAGGTTTGCGACGAATGCATGAAAGACCCTGCAACGTCCCGTACTGAGAGAGCTGTTAACATTAAGCCGGTGGTTTTCAAAGCTGGTTTGACTACACATGGGATCCAGTCATTTTAACACCTTGTGTACGCATCTGCCACGAAACGCATGCAGAGATTACAAGCGCAGCCTATGGGTTCATCCTTACCGGTGGCGTGAGAGTGTGGAATGAGGGAGGTAGGGGAGAAAAGCCACGTTCAGGGACTCTAGCAGAATTGCACAGCCTCGCACATAAAGTCGTGTAAAAGACTCGTGTTCCCACCGGGAGCCAGAAGCCACAGTCGCTCTGGTGGAGTGGACGGAGCCTTGCCAGGCCTGAGGCTATGGGAATCCTGCCCTTTACACAGGTCTGGGGCTGTTTCCCTGTTTGCTTTGTGTCTCCAGTTTGCTTATTTGCTGACGAGGCGGACAAACGGTAGCGCAGGGCTTCAGCTATGTAGTGTGGTGGAGAGGCGTGTCCCAGAGATGGGGGCGGAAGGAAGAAATTCGAGCTGTGTGATCATCAAAGCACCATGTAGTCCTGCAATTCCCTTGAACTGCATGTCAGAAATATGGGCATGTTTTTCTTTCTCCGGTAAACAGTGGATATTTTCTCACTGGGCAGTCTCAATAATGTCCTTGATGGGGGAGATGAGAGATTTAAATGTGCTGTTCCTCAGCACAGAACCCTCCAGATGTCCATTTGGACAGTGTCACGAGCCCCATTTTTGTTTTAAAAGGTGGCTGGTTCTCATGACAAGTATTCTGTGCACTTGAAAAACGGTCCATTCTCCCCATGAAGCAGGATCGTAGCCTCTTATAAATTAATCCCACGTGGACCGTGACCTCTTCGTTAGACTGTTATCAGAAGCATCTTGGTGTCAGAGCACTGAGTAATGAGAGTTCTCTCCGGAGCTGGAGGCAGTCTTGATGGTCTCACCGCCTTCTGCTCGTCCTGGGACGAGCCTTCCCCGGGCAAGGGCTGCCTACCCTCTGCCAAAGCCAGTGCCGGCCTCCCGGGAGGTCCTAGTTCCAATAAGGTGCTTCCATTTTACACCCCTCCCTGCCCCCCACGTGGCATTTTCCAATGACATTTTCACCCCCTTCCCCAACAATTCGGTCCTAACAATGCGTTCCCCTTCCTGTGCGATCTTTCTTTTCCTCACTGAAGTTCATCTCCCCTCCCCACTGTGTGATTAGAAGGAACACCGCGTTGTGTGATTCTACACAGAGCAGAGATGCAGAGCATTTCCTGTGAGCGTAAATCCTAATTGCCATCTTTGCTATAAATCATAAATAACCCTAGCCCAAGTAGCGTCGCACATAAGGAGAAAGAAAGCCAGGCAGAACATAATAAAAAGGTATTAATTGATAACTAACCAGGTGTCCTATCTCGTTCCAGTATAAATTTTATGACAACAATTTTATTTAATTGCTTGCTTGCTTCTTCTGGCATCGAAAATTCCGTATGATGTGCATATTGTAACTCCTTCTAAACCCATGTGGAAAAACAAAACAAAACAGTGACTTAAAAGTTTAAAGCAATTCGATTTGTTCAAAACTTTTTACACGGGAAGAGCATGAGAATGACACTGGGTGGGAACCAGTAGTAGCTTCTGGAACGAATAACCTGAAATTTAAAGAAGAGAAGAAAAGAAATAATAAAAAGTTGGACAACGTGGCCAACATAACCAAAATTGGTGTGTCATTTCACTTTCTTAATATGTGAACTTACTTATTAGTAAATTTCCCAACAAATAAATGTTTCCCAAATGTGTCCTGTTGAATACTTCTCTGGGAGAATTTGAAAGTTGCTCCTTTGAAGATGAGCTTTGACGGTCAATAGATTTGAAAAATACTTTGTAGTAGAGGTCTCTTGTTGAACGTAGTACACACAAGCATAGTGAAAGTGCTGGGAAACTCTGTAGTCAAAAACCTCTGTGTAACTTCAGCTGACTCTCCTCTGCAAAACTTATTTGGGCACAAAACTGTTTATTTTGAGCCGAATCTCTTGTTTTTCCTTAGAACATTTAGAACATCAGTTTGGGAAATGCTAAAATATACAATGATCCCTGGTGTATCACGGGATGGTTCCTTTTTCGATTACTCTGCTCAGCACGCCTAACCATTTCTCCTTAATTTTAGTTATGGCATTTAATCGCAGAATATTTTGTTCTTTCCAGTTTAAAATATATTTTTGAAATATAAGTTTTTATACCTATCTCTGTAAATAAATACTTGTATGGCATTTCAAAATTGTAGCCTGGAAATATAATGAGACGTGATGCCACCCGGTTTATAGGACAATTCCTTTCTCTTTCTCACTATCGCTAGGACAGGAAGATATTTCAGCGGAGTTTGCTATGGTTTCATATGTTTCATAATCAGTCTCTTCCTACCATTGTGGTGTCTTCTAGACATAATACTTCTGTATTTTGAAGAACTCTGAATCACAGGGTAGGAGTGAGGGCAACAGAGAGGGCAAGCCTGGGTCCCCCTGACACTCCCCCGTTGAAAACCCCACCTCCCTCCCTTCCCTCAGCTGCACTGACCTTGGCTTCCTTTACCCTCTGGGACAGCACATGGGGAATGAGACCCGTCTCTGTGAGAATATTCTAGCCATTCGCTTCTTCTCATTTTTTGAACATCATGTTCTCTGTAAACTTCCTGGGACTGATTGGAACCATTTATCTTGCTGTGATTTCACAGCGCAAGCACAACTGTGATTGTTTTTATTAGTTCTTTGCTGATTAGGTGAAATATAATTGTGCTCTTTGAAAAAAAAAATTATGAAGTTAGTTGATTTTTCAAAAGCTACTTAAGGACGTAAACATAGGGATTATTAATATTATCAGTGGAAGAAAATAACTCAGGGGTGGGACCAAGCAGAGAGATGTTAATTCCACGGAGGCGTAAAAGGTGCCCTTGATCTGGGCTCTGAGCTGACCCAGAGAAGTGGCCACTCAGCAGCTGCAGCACACGGCACCCTCAGCCGTCTCTTGGCGCTGTGGCCTCGGGCAAGTTCTTTAACTTCTGGGCTCCCTTTGGTAAAATGTGGAGTTGGCCTAGGTTCGCCCTAGAGCCAGTGCCGGCAAGCTAGAACGTTTGTGTTCCGTGTACACGGTGTTGACCCGTGCAGTGTTTAAGAATTTATTTTGAATGGTTTCCAGCATTAAAGTTTTTAGACATAAAATATCTAGGTTTCCAGCTCCTTTTGAAAAAATGTAAATCTGGCAACGCCGGCTCTTATTCCCTCCTGGCAGCTGCTGGTGGTGGCTATGGTGCTATTCACTCCAGTTCCTCAACGTCCCCACCACCCTCTTGTGTCCCCAACCCTGAGACGGAGTACTGGCTGCCATTTGTGTTCACATTGTGTGGCTGTTTCTGCACAGGAATTTAAAAGCATTAAATGATTTATGGTGCCCACGTTTCCATCCAAAGTGAAATACTTGTTTTGTGAGAAATGAGATATAGCATCTTTTTATGGAAATAGAGAATGTGTTAAATATATAAGTGAAGAATATTTAACTTTTCATTTTAAACCTACCCACCTTTGTTCATCTGTGCTAATGTCTTGGCCTCCGATGGCATTTCAATTAGTGGCTTTTGGTCTAGAACACCAAAAGTCGACAAACTGTGGTTCTGGACCAAACTGGACACACCACTTGTTTTTGCAAAGTTTTACTGGGACACAGCCATGTTCGTTCATTTGCGTATTGTCTGTGGCTGCTCTTACAATGCAGTGGCACACTTGAGTAGCTGCAGCAGAGACTGTGCGTCTCTTAAAGCCAAAAATACCCATTATTTGGCCTTTTACAAATAAAGTTTGCTGATTTCTGTTTTCAAGCTAGGACACACAGAAAGCTTGGGTGCCATCACTCTTGGGAGAAAGCTTTGCAAAACACTTATAAAACAAAAAACTTGTATCCAAATATACAAAAAAGGCTTAAAACTCAGTAATTAGGAAACAAACGATCTGATGTAAAAAGGGGAAACAAATCTTAGCAAGCACCTCACCTAAGAAGATACGCAGTTGGGAAATAAGCTTATGGAAAGATGCTCAACATCATATATCATTAGGCAATTTCAAAATAAAATCACAATCACATACTGCTACATACCTATTAAAATGGCTAAAATCCAAAAAATCTAACAATGCCAAATACCGATGAGGTTGTGGACTAACAGGAACATTTTTTTTCTATTGCTCATAGAAGTTCAAAATGGTAGAGCCAGTTTGGGATACATTTTGGCAGTTTCTTACAAACTAAACGTAGAACCCAGCAGTGATGCTCCTTGGCATGTATTCACAATCACCAAAAACGTCCGTCAATGATTGAATGGATAAGCAAACTGTGTACATGCATACGATGGAATGTTACCTGGTGATTTAAAAAATGATGTATCAAGCTACAAAAAGATGGAGAGGAACCTTAAATGCATATTGCCAAATGAGGAAAGCCAGTCTGCAAAGGCTGCGTACTGTATGGTTCCAACTATATGATCTTCTGGAAAAGACAAACTACAGAGACAATAAAAAGATCTGTGATTGCCAGGAGTTTGAAGGGAGGAGTCGGAAAGGATGAATGAATGATGAGTGAATGAATGATGAATGAACCATTCAGTTGAACCACGGTATTTTTAGGGAGTGAGTCTATTTTGTATGGTGCTCTAATGATGAACACATGCCTTCATGCATTTGTTAAAACCCATAGAATGTACAACACAGAGAGCACAGCTTAATCAAACTGTGGATTTAGTTAATACTAACGTATCAATATAGTTGTAATGAATTTACTACATGATGCAAGATGTTCATAATAGGGAAAATTGTAGGGTGAGGGAGACAGGGACAGTATATGGGAACTCTCTCTACTATTTGTCCAATTTTTCTATAAATCTACAGCTGTTCTACAAAGTGAAGTATATTCAGGTAAAAAAAAAAAAGATAGGATTTTAAAAAGTTTGCCAACTCTGATCTAGAGCCATGAATCTTTTTGTCTTAAAACTCTATGAAAAATTTGGTGCCCCATTTCTATAATTAAAGCAAGAGAGAATATATTTCCAAGAAATCAAACTTATATCTGAAACATACAAGGGCACTGGGAAAGTAGATTATTTTGATTTTCCCTGTTTACTGTTTGCACCTGAGACAGAGCAGTGACCTCTCATCAGACAAAAGCTAACTGAAGCCCGTAACAGCCAAACTGGCTTAGAATTGACTGCTTAAATGCATTCCATGTATGTGAGTGCTTACTGTCTTTTAAATGAACATGCATTATCAGATTGTGGTTTCCGAAAATGTAAAAAATTAATTAGGTTGGTAAAATAAACTAGCAAAAATACTTTTAAAAATCAGAATCTTAATTACAAATAGATTGATAAAGTGTTTTATTTTAACTGCCAAGATGAGTGCAGAAGATGATGCTGGTTATTATTTTTGATATAGCATAGGTAATGACTTATCTATTATCTTGTGATGGATTCTGGAACACCAAGAAATATGAACATACATACTTATGTGTGTGTGTGTGTGTATATATATATATATATATAAGATATATTTAAGAGATGAGGGACACATGAGCTATTTTACTTTTCCCCAATAGTGATTTTTAACTATGAAACTACAATGCGGGCCAGGCCTTAAATCACATAAAAAGCATCTTAAATTTCTCTTAAAAATTGTCTAGGTAGAGTTCAATAGTTTTTCTTAATGTGAACATTTGGTATCACCTAGATTACTTTGCAGGGGCTAATGTTCAAGATATTGTTGTAAGAAATTACCATAATTATGTATGGGTTTTGTTTTGTTGTTTTAATTGCTGTTTTTATTTCCAAAATATTTACCTGATAAGCATATATTGTTTCTAACCCCTCCAATAAAGAAAGGCCTTTTGATTCTTTGTGCTGTCTAACTCTGAATAGACAAGAGGTTTCTTCTTCTTACTTGAACTGAATAAACTAATAACCACAAAATTCAACGAACTCCTTGACAAAGGATGAACATCAAGGGTCTCTGAGTAGCCTCAGATTCATCAATACCCACCCATCAATGAGTACCAGAATATTGGCTCCAATATGCTTTTTTCTTTTTCTTTTTCTTTTTTTGAGACAGAGTCTCACTCTGTTGCCCGGGCTACTTCCTTAAAAGGTTATCATTCAAGAGAAGCAATCTTACATTTGAAAGTCTCAGAAAGTTTGAAAACGTTACCAATCCGGCAGATATAAAATTATCTTGGGCATTTCTCTAAAACACCCACTTTTCTGGGTAGTAGGTATATCTTCTCATGGAACAAGTAGGCTGGCCGTGATGGTATGACGGTATTGGGTGCTTCTTGCTAGACACTCACACACTGCTGCAAGGTGTGCCCCTAGACCTCTGCCGGGAAAATGGGCTGTTCACTGTGCTCTGCCTTGTGTTTGTCTCTGACCGAAGGGAAGCCTGAGGCCAGCTGGGCGTGAGAACAAGGCCA
Organism: Lepilemur ruficaudatus; assembly: GCA_963574885.1. Classification (NCBI taxonomy): domain Eukaryota; kingdom Metazoa; phylum Chordata; class Mammalia; order Primates; family Lepilemuridae; genus Lepilemur; species Lepilemur ruficaudatus. Next base: position 10,292 of record CAUYRT010019827.1, read on the forward strand.
GACACACACGTGCACACACACAGAGAACAGAGAGGCCACAGTTGGTTGCGCCATATGTCCCATCAACAACAGGCATGATGTTAGGTGCCGGGATAGTCCGTCTCATCCAAGCCATAAATTTTCCTTTGCCTAAAGCAGTTATCGTTAGCGATGTTTAGATCCAAAGACCGTGATAGTGTTACAACTTGCTTCTTTCTTTTCTATTTTTCTTTCTTTCTTTCAAAAATATTGTGTGTTCAGAACATTCCTTTCAATAGAATATTAAGCAGTATTTAGGGCTAGTATCCCCACAAATTGGAACAAGAGTATGTGGGTGGGTCGTGCCTCCTCTTTCCTGTTGATAGGTGTTCTCGCCTTAACTTGAGTTAGCAGAAGAGGCAACGAATTAAATGTTAAGCTGACCTGGTAAGCAAAATATTGAAACCTTTCCTCTCAAAGAAGAAAAGCCATTTCACGTAAGAAGTACCTAGAAAACGTACGGTTTGAATGGAGTAAATGAAAGTAAAAAATCAAATGTTACTTTTTTTCTGGTTCAAAAAGGTTTTCTAGCAAATATATGCCACCGTTCTAATATAAATCTATAAATATACACACACACGTATGTGCATGTGTTTGTACAGTTTTTATGTTTTCAACAACTCAACCTATTTTGAGTAGCCTTTTCCAAACAGATCGAAATAGTACTATGTCATTATTCTGAAATTCTATTCAAAGTCAGGGGTCTGTAACAGCAGGGAGAACTTTTCATATATGTTTATCAATATATGCAAACTACCTCCAAAAGAAAGCTTATGCCAGATTCATAGGAAGAAAAAAAAAGAAGTGGCTCCAGTGTTTATGGTAAAGTTAATTATTGGGAAGAATAAATACGTGTGTGAGGAGGTTCTGAAGAGCTTCCTGAGTTTGAGTGTGTTCCAAGCAGGGCTCTGGCTGGGTGCCAGCGCTTGGCTGTGCCCGTAGCAGCGTGAGCTTTTAGCACACCTCTGAATGAAGATGGCTCTTAAAACCCCCAGTATATGTCTTTCCCTAGCAATTTCTTAATGCAGAGAAGGCAAATATACTTAACCCTTCATCTACTCATAGCTGTGTGGCAGCTGCTATGGGCCAGCTGCTGTTTCAGGTTAATTTTTTGGAAATGGCCATTCCTGGCACATACCAGTATCAGGAAAAGCTGATGTGGATTGATGGACATGGCAAGAAGGGAGTGGGGAGTGGTCAAGTGAGGAGGGAACACAAAGGCACGTGGTGTTCCCCACGAAGGCGTGACTGATGCTGCCTGGGGCTGGGGCGTTTCAGAAGGTGCCCTATTTGAAGGTGCCCCCGGTAAGTGTTAGCCGCTTACCTAATCCAATTCCCACCTGTCCTTCCATCAGAAAGGACACAGAGTCAGGGCCAAGAGAGTGAGCTGTTCTCAAGGGATATCCCTTTCTCCCTTCCATAAAGACTTGGCACCCCCCCCCGAACAGCACCAACATCACAATCGTTGGTTCCCATTGCTGCGTGCAACTGAGAACCCACGTATTTTGTTGTACACGGCCCGGTTATGCTATAACCAGTGGCACTTCGTTCACAGCAAACCATGGCCCAGTGTCCTCGTCACACCGTCATGCCAACTTTATCTCAGTAGCTGCTCTTTATTCACCCCCAACCTGTGCCAAACACCGTGCTAACTGATGGCCCGACAGATGTTATTTTATTTAATACCCGTAACAATCTTGAGGCAGTCATTAGTGTTTTTATTTTGCAGATGATAAGAATGGGACTGAAAGGATGTAATCGGCTTGCCTAGGGTCATATTCCTGGTGGGACAGGCCAGCACTACTGCCCAAGTGAGTGACTCCAATCCCAGGCTCTTACCCACCACAGTGCCAGTCTATGCCACGCCGTGAAATGAATATGCTGGTCACAGTCCAGGGACTTGAGGCTCTGCAGAATCTCCACCAGCAACACATCTCCAAACTCTATTATGCAGTGTATGATTGTTCTAAATCCAGTCTTCGTTAATATTTTCCTGTTTTCACATTTTAGAGGGTGACACTTTCTTGACTTTATCCCAGTAGTTTTTAGAGGTAGGAGCATTTTCCTATAGCCCTTATGGACAAAAATAAGTCTCCATAATTTTCAATATGACAGCATCTGAGGTCACCTGAAAAAAGATTTGTGAGAACTAAATAGCAGAATTTTGTATTAAATATAGTGTATTTTATGAATGCATCTAAGTAATTTTCTGAAAAAACAAAAATAAAACTAATAACAAATGATAGCACCCTATTTAACTTGTGTTCATAAGAGTAGATTAAAGATTTCACTTTGGAACATTAGATTCAGTGGAAAACATTTGTAGATATGTAGCAAATGTTCACAATTATTTGAGATCTAAGTCTGACTTACTGGTGAGCATCAGAAATGAGTCACTTTGAAATTGAACCTGTATGTCATGTGTGTAACGGGAGCTAGACCAGCTCAGATTACCCTGAGAGTTCTGGCTCTCACGGTAAAATAATAGTGGGGAACTCCCACGAACATGTTGCACGATGGTTTCAGATAATTTCAAATAGTTTTACAATATTGAAACATCATGAGAAGGTGGGGGATTGGAATGCTAACAGGTGAGGCTACAAACTCATGACATAAGGCTAAGAATTTGGACTTTACTCCATGGGCCAGTGATTTCAAGAATTATTAATATCACATACTTAACAGAATAAAATAACAAAAGCTTTTTCTGTGGTGCTCCAATATATAAAAAATATACCTTAACTGAAAAATATTTAGTGTGGTTTAAGTCAACAAGTTTCCAAGGCAATACCAAACTTCAGATTGGGGTAGAAAATATTTTTAGTTCTAAATTTTGAACTACGATTCAGGAATAATTTTGGTTCTTCAGACGTTTAAATTAGTCCATTGTATTTTGTTTTGTTTTGCCTGTTTGCAAAACCCATTTCAGTTTAATCACTGACGTGATCTCTGCAATTCATTTGCTCAACACATGTCTAAGTGGCTATGATGAGTTCCCAAGAACTCCTATAAGGGCTGGGGACAGTGGTGTGTCTTCATGGGGCTTGTGTTCTGTGAGAGAGAAAGACAAGAAGTATATAACCAGTGGTGATATTGACAAGTGCGGTGAGGAAAACAGCCCAGGTGACGCCGTAGAGAGACGTGGGGTGGGGGTGACAGATGAGATGGCCAGGAAGGGTTCTTCAAGGGCTCCCTGGGCAGGGGCACTGGAGTCGAGACTTGCCTGAGCAGGAAGCAGCCAGGCAGAAGGGTCAGTGCGGGCAAGAGCCCAGAGGCAAGAAGGAGTCCCGTGTACGGGGAGGATGGTGGAATGGGGGAGACAGGCAGGGGTGAAGTCAAGCGGAGCCTTGTAGGTCACAGTGAGGCCTTTGCATTTTATTTTAATTGCAGCAGGAAGTCGTTGTCCTAAACCAAGTAATAACTTGACATTTTGCTGCCTATTTGAGTCTCTTTGACTTATTAAAAATGTTAAGACACACAAGCCTGTGCAACCGTCTGATATTTGACAGACATTTAGCTAATGGAGTTTCCTTATCAACCTTCGGGTGATTTCTAGTCTTTGAAACATCCTTACAGATACCCTGCCTCAGGAAAACTCTCTGAACTCATTAGGGAACAATTACATTTTGAGAGTAATTCCTCATCTGAAAAAATATAACATTTTATATATATATATATATACATATATATATATATATATGTCAGATTTGAAAAGAAAACAAAATTGCACTTAGTTATAAAACTTTATTGGGGTATCATCACCTTCCTGGATGATACCTATTCAGATTTGCTAAATACGTCTTAAACGCAATGTATTTAGCAAATCTGAATGCCACCGGGCAGCTGGGCCATGAGGGAGAGTCCTGGCTAAGGTCTGAGTAAGACCCTGTCCCTTCCTTGCTGTGTATTTCTCAGGCAGATCAGGTAATTTCTGTGACAGGTAATTCCCTCCTTTGTAAAATGGATCTAACAAACTGATACATAGGAGGATGATCGGTAAGCTGTTACAAATCTAAGGCATTTTCTCCAGATCTCCTGGGCCATTCATATGGTCAACACACACTTGGCATATGATTAAGGGACAGAAATGGAAATTATTAAATTAGAATTCCGTATGTGCCTATAAGAACTATAAGTACTTCTTGGGAACAACTCTAGAGTTTATGTATATTTGTATCCTGATAGCTCACTTGGTTCTTGCAAAGCTCATCTTGAATAGAATTATTCCTAAAGGCTTAACTCTGGTGGACACTTTCTCTTCCTCACAATATAACTTATACTCACAAGTAGAGTCCTTCTGTCTGTTTCAAATTTTTGTAATATTGTAATACAAAACAAGTTAAAATGATTATTTTTTTCAACTTTACTCAAATTGAATATATGGTCTCACATGGTAAGGTGGCTTTTAGCAAATGGCTAGTACTGTGTGTTTAGGTGACATGTGGACGCTCAGTTCTTTATCGGCAGTGGTGGCGATGGCACATCAGTTTTGGGCTTCCCAGCCATTTGAACTGAGAGGAAAAAAATTATGTTGTTTATAATCTGCCCAGTTTATGGTATTTTGTTATATAGCAGCCCGAATGGACTACGGCGGCTGTTTAGAACACACTTTTTAAAGGCAGAAGTGAAAAAAGGAGAAGAATCCCGGACCCCACCCAGGTAACCCAATGATTTGGACAAAGCATTGACCCTTCTATCTAAAAAGCTTCCTCATCGGAGAAATGAGGATATCGTATCAATACAGGACTTTCAGGAGGGAGATCGTGTTCAAAAGTTGTCTTTAAAAAGGAATACCCCAGGCTTAGTCTTGTTAGGTTTTTTAGTGTTTTTGACTCTGAGGTTTATTTTTTCGAGCGATAGTAAGTGATATTCTTATTGCTATTACTGGCTGTGACACCTGCTGGCAGGTCACCATTACCAGCGCTAGGCCGAATCCTTTCAATGTGTTATCTCATTGCTCCTCACAGGGACACTGTCAAGTCAGGCCTGTTACTCTCCCCATTTTATGCGAGAAACCTGAAGTCAGAGCGTTTAATTAACTTCCCCAACGTTTACAGAGTGAGCAAAATGGTGGAGCGAGGATTCGATCCAGGTCGGAGTGCGTCGGATGGAAGCCCCGTGCACCCTCCACGGATGGCTAGCGTACCCGTCTGGCTCAAGCCTCGGTTAAGAGAGTGAACCTAATGGTAGGGCACAAAATAGGGGGTATTAGAAACTTGCACTTATCAAAGTACCATTCTGTACGTTACATTAATACTTTGTATTTTTATACTTTTGTGTAAGTGGCAGACTCAGCTTATGAATCCAGGCCTTTGACCCCAGGCTTCGTCTTTCCTTCAGATAAGAGTCTTGTTTCATGTTGGGTCTATTTCTTAAATAACTTGGGGCTTCATCGCCAGCATTTGGGCTTCCTTACCAAATGCCCAGAAGCTGTCTACCAATCCCCATCCATTGAAGGCACGGCCTCTCCCGATTAAATTCTGCAGGAGTTACAGGTTTAGATTGATTTTTGCATCTTTAAAGAAACCATTGGGCGAGTGGGTAGAGGCAATGTTAAGTTGGAATGGTGGATTTAAAAAAAAAATAAAGCCAGGCTATTTGTACATAATTTTTGGCTACGTTATCCAGACATAAGCTACCAGAGGACAGGAGAATATAATGTGTCATGGATTTTTCAAATAGTCTGTGTTCAGCAGTTTGGTAATGAGAATGATTTTGTAATGATTATAGGTGCCAGCGTGTAAGCTCTGTAGTTCCCCTTTTACACACATTTGGTGGTGTCATGTACATTTGTTGATTTCAAAAATGGCAAGCTTGTGTTTTCACTTTCCTTAGTTGTGATACTGTATATCTTAAAGAGATGATAATTTATTGTTTTTTTCGCATTTTGTTTGGAGAGAAAGCATGAATTAAACATTAATTGTATTGCACTGGCAGCCAAAGTATAGAAGCTGTAATTTTGATGGTGAGAGGTGCAGGGTAGACCGCTGTTTCTTCACTGATTAATCCCATGAGAAAAAGTGACCTGTTGATAGATTGCAATTCCGTGGTGAATAATATTAATAGTTATTTTCATGGTCTTTGAAAAATGAGGCAAGGAAGTGCAGAGGGATAACCAGCAGGGCTGCGATACGGCACATGAGACAACTTGCCCACGTCTTCTTTTTTTTCATGTGATACAGTCCTGAGTTCCTAATTATTAAGCTGCAAAATCTAGCCCCTGAAAATAAGACTACAGAATAATGAAAATTGATGGTGATTTGTTTTTCTTCACACAAATGGTTTCATTTTCTTTTCTATAAGAATAAAGTTTTTCTTTTTCTTCCTCGGTCAACATAATTTCCTTTGTTCAGTTGTATCTTAAACATTTTTTCACACGTGGAATAGCACAAATTGAACGATACTCACAGAATAAAATCCCGTTGTTTTCCTTCATCTAGGTCCCGGGACAATGAAAAATTAGAATCTTCATGAGCTTCCCATAGTATAATTGCTTAGATTATCATTATTTGTCACCTTGTCAATCACTTTTATTCATCATTTTATGAATCTATATGTAGTAAAACAAAAATAAAGTCTCCATGATTTCAGCAAGGAGGGTCTATTGCTCTAAGAACGTCAGTTTCACACAGCTGCCAGGTTGCACGAGCTAAAACCTACTGCGTTCGTGGATGGTTATGAAAGGTTTTGCCACCCTGGTCAGTGTTTGAGATTAATTACAAGGGTATTCCTCCCGTTTAAAGTTGTCTTAACCAACGCTGATATCAACCAAATGACATTCACAAAGTAATTTTTCCTGAAAACATGACAATATATAATATCATGAGGTTATGTGATGGGACTCTGCCTCTCCCTGGAGTGGCTGAGGGTCCCGCCAAGGTCCCTGGGTGCAACCTGAGCGTGTGGATCAGCAAAGCTGCAAGCCCATGCCTTACAGTGGGGACTTCATCGTTGGCTCTTCACCCTGTCTCTTGCTCACCAGGCAGGGAAACAAGGGAAAGACTTTTGTTCACACTTTCTGTCACTGGATTCTCAACACGCGTCGGCCTTTTAGATGCCCCTTGTATCAACTTTGCAACTGTCTGCAATATTGGGAACCCGTGCATCCGCCCAGGTGAATGGAAGCAGTTGAAAACAAGGCCACAGGAAGTCATAAACCGTGTGGGCAGCGGTGCGCCAGCAGTACGGCTTTGTACTCGGGGATCAAATGATCGACGGTTGGCAGGGATTAAAACTCAGGCTGACTGAGTGCCGGGGCTTTGATCTGAGCCAAATCCACCGAGACAGCTGAAATTTCATGGGAAGGTGACAAGGATTTCCTGAACCCAATGCAAATCAATCTTTAACTTTGAACTCCAGCTCATGCCCAAAGGCTTTGCGAGTGTGTGAAGAGAGAATTCTGGCTTGTAAATCAGAAAATGATGATTTTTACAAAATATTCAATTTGAATGGGCTAAAACTTGAACTGCAGCATCTTTAAAATTATTTTAGCTATTATTTAGTTGATGAATCTTCTAAGATTTTAATGACAGATGTGTTAAGAAGAGATAATGTTTATTGGAAGGCTTTATTAGAATTTGGGAAGGATTTATCAAATGAAAAATTTATTTTTTTGTGATAAAGATACGTAGTCTCCTTCTTTTGGTAAAGCAGGTAGTTATGGACTACACACCGTTTTTTTTTCCTTAACCAATACTAATAAAATATTGCATAAAACTTAATAAACATTTTCCAGTAGGAGTGCACGTTGTAATTAACCTGAAACTGTAAATGTCTCATTAAAATTCAGCGTGCAGATTAGCATCTGTATTGGGAAAATATGTTGTTATATGAATTACAACCCTGATTTTTGTCATAAAAATTATATGCTTAAGGCTCAGACGTGGACCAAATTTTTTATCAGAACTATGGGTAGATACAAATTAGATGATTTCAAGGTAGTCTCTAGTTAAAAGTCTCCTATTTGTGATCTTTTTTCAAAACCTCTATAATGGTGAGGAGGAGATTATTATGGGTGTTGTTGTTAATTTGCTCCCAAATAATGATCTGTGTGTTGTTAGTTGGCTTTTTGTTGATTAAAATGATTTTATGAGTTTTTTAATTTTTGGAAAAGGTCATGTCCTCTGATGGACCCCTTGAATCACTCAGCTGCTCTTGTTTGTTTTTGTATAAAGGAATTAGTGCCTTACCTTCTTCGGTAGATACCACGCAATGTGGTCGCCACCCCAAATGTCATTTCTGCTACCATTTAGAGTATAGCCTTTCTCTGTAGTCTAATTTTATGATGTTGTGGCTGTTACATTGGATTGTTGGGGACCAAAATTTGCTTTAGAAATAAATCGAGGATTGCATAGGTATTGACAAGGCAGGGTGGTGTTCAGTGGGTTTCTTAGGAAAGTTGGGTTTCAAGCACAGATCTTGGTCCAGACCTCTCCTTCCTTCTTGGAATTATCTACAGCTGTGTTGCCAGAAACATCTTGCTTCCCCAGGGGCGTCTATGGCTGGCAGCATCAGCTGGAAGCTGGTCTGAAATGTAGAATCTCAGGCCCTTCCCCCGTCTTCTTGAATCGCAATCACATTTTAACAAACTCTCCAGTGATTCTTATGCAATTGAAGTTTGAGGATCGCTGGGCTGAAATGCCTTTGTCCTTCACGCCAACCTTGGTCTGGCCTCTTCCAGATGCTGTCTCCTAGGATGCGGTGCTGTCATTGTCTTTAATCAACTGTGTCTCTGGGACACGGAGCAATCAGGCAAGACCCTCTCACTGCATCAGTCACTATTGCTGAGAGGTGCGTGGGGTTATTTCCCTGTCACGTTAAACAAGGGAACGTAAATCCCCTCTGAAATTGTCTGTGTGTCCTGCTATGGTATTGAAACGCTTAAGAAAAAAACACTTGCAGACCTATTACTACTCATAAACTTTTGAATATGTGTTCTTTAAGCACTTTTTGTTAACATGTACTAGAATTTCCTCGTGGATCTCACGGGTTCCAGTATTTTCCCTTCTTTAATCATTTTTGTATTCTCACATCTGCGGATCATCAGAATCAGCAAGATGGATTTTTGGCAATTTCACATTCATAGTTGCCACCTGCAGAAGGGCCCCAGGAGTCGGTACTTACGCATCGCTGCTCGGGGGTGTCTGCTGCTCTGCCGAGTTGGGGGCCTGCGGACCTGACTTTGCAGACTCCCAGCTTCTTTGAGAGGGGGGAACGGAATGAGAGCCAGTTATGCCAATGGGTATAAAAGCACTTCACAGACTGCGGTGCCCTGCCTGTTGCTCTGCCCATCCCCATGGGCACTCTCTGCCTTGACCCTTCCATTCTGCAGTTCTTCCTGATTGCACCTGGCGCCTCTTGCCACTGACACTTCTGAGGTGGGAGTGGATTTCAGTCCTTGTTATTCTGATGACTCTGCAACTTCACACCTTGAGTTAATTCCAAGGTGTCTTTCCTCTGACTTGCAGATGGATTTGCAAAATATATTGCCCAGGCCTTACCCAGTGACCTCTACCACCAGGGAACTAGGACTCTGAAGTGGAGTTACCTGTGCCTCACGTGAGCTATGCCTGTGCCTCTACGTAACATGAGGAGTGGAACCTGACCCCAACAGTCAAGTTCACAGGAGGAATATCAGATCTTCTGTGCTTCTTTCTTACAGATTTTTCCATGGCACGTGTGGGAAGTGGGGATCAAGTTGTAGGTTTCCCTGGCTGATATAGGATTTTTTTCCTTCTCAGTTTTCTTGAGACATAATTCCATGCACACTGGCAATTTTGCCTCATTCCTTAATGCTGTGGTCCCCAACCCATCCACAGCCTGTTAGGGACCGTGCCACACCCCCACCACTGCCCCCATCTGTGGAAAAATTGTCTTCCATGAAAGTTAGGCAGTGTGTGGGGGACACACAGCAGGACGTGAGCGGCAGAGGAGGGAGGGAAGCTTCATCTATATTTGCAGCTGTTCCCTCCTCGTGGCTCACGTCACCACCTGAGCTCCGTGCACCACCCCCACAACCCCTCACCCCAGTCCATGGAAAAATTGTCAGTTATCTTCCATGAAACCAGACCCTGGTGCCAAAATGTTAGGAACCACTGCTAATGCATAGCTAACTTGTCTTTCAAAACACAGAAAAACTCACCACTGAATTTTACTCACTTTGATCCTTTACTGTCTTATTTTGTTTTCTGTATGTTTAAAAATCAACGTTTAATTTTAGAGGAATTTTAGGTTCACAGCAAAATTGAGTGGAATATACAGAGATTTCCCAAATACCTCCTGCCCCCACACATACATGGCCTTCCCCGTTATCAACACACCCACGGAGTGGTGCATTTGTTATAATCAAGGAAACTACAATGAAACATGGTTCTCACCCATTGTGTGTAGTTTACCCTGGGACTCACTCTTGGTGTTGTGCTAGCACATTCTATGGGCTTGGGCACATGTATGATGACGTGCATCCACCATGACAGTACCACGCAGAGCAGGTCCACTGCTCTGAGAATCCTCTGTGCTCCACCTATCCATCCCCCTTCTCTTCTTAACCCCTGACAACCACTGATCTCTTTACCGTCTCTGTGGTTTTACCTTTCACAGAATGTCACATATCGCAATAACACAGTGTGTGGGCTTTTCAGATTGGCTTCTGTCACTTAATAACATGCATTTAAGGAACCTCCATGTTTTTATGGCTTAACTGTCTTTTTCTTAAACCAAACTTGGAGTGATGGCTGATGGTCAACTCTGAGATGCTTAGCACTCGCTTGAGCAAGAATCCACAAACATGATGACCTGAGCTTGCTGCCAAGAGTCCCAGACATTGTGTCACTGCAGACGGAGCCATTGTCCTTACACCACAAGTGCCTATAGATGTGTTCAAGAATGGAATGTGAGTGGGATGGTGAGGCAATAAAGCTGTTGGAGTTTTTTGTTTTTTTTTTTTTAGGTTGGTGATGTTCATTTACAAATGGGATGATTTTCTTCTGCATACAAGAGGGCTCTGGCTCCGTTACTGACCATGTTAATAGGTTACACAACAATGCATTAAGTATGAAGATTGAGAATGAGTCAGTCAACATTTCTAATTCCATCGTCTATAACACAAGGTGGTGTGAGCAGAATAGTTTCTATTCTGACCCCCAGGCCCTAGAAGAGAACTCATTCATCGTACGTGAGCAAGAGCACAGTTCATCATCCTTCTGAGACTATCTGGTTATTCTACTGGATTCACTGAAACATTCAACAGACCAAGGGATTTCTTTTAGAGCCAATTTGCCAACCAAAAGGAAATCCACATTTTTTTAAAAACTAGGATATTCTCTCTCCCTTTGTCCTTTTCTGTTTTTTCCTGCCCATTCCTCCCGTGGGCCTGAGGCTGGGCGGAGTGGAGATGAGAGTGGGAAGAGACCGTGGGGACAGCTGAGGCAGGGGCGGTGGGAGGAAGGCGGGTGGAGGAGCTCCGTTCGCCATGCTGGGGAGCACACGTGTGTCTGTGGGTTCATTTGCGGCCTTTAGTTCCAAAAGTCGATGTTCCACAAATACGACTCTCTGGGAGTTCAATGGCCAGACATGAAATAGATGGAAATCAAAGCCAGCCTGGAATTGTTAATATTAATATCTGTCCTCAACCCAGAAGCCAGCGACTGCTTCAGATGGTACAGCGTGTGCTTGCGCCCCAGAGCCTTCTGTGTAACGTTGCCGGCTGCGCCCGTGGTTTACTGTTGCTTCTGCCTCTCATTTTCCATTTATTAAATGGGTCTCTGGGAAGTTTCAGTGCCGGTTTTATGAACATCCTTTTGCGATTCCATTTTGTACTTGTCTGAATTCTGAAGTGGTCTTTCTTCAATAATTCAGGCATCCTTGATCGTTTTTCTTTTTCTTACTGATTTCTAAAATTTTGTGGCAAGTTCAATTGAATTTTTTCATCTAGTCATGACAGATGAGATTTACTAATCTGTTCCAAATATTGAATGGCTCTCCTGTTGCTCAGATGTCAGTGTGCGGCGCATACAAAGGCCATCCCTTTGTTTAGTTAAGGACAGCCGCATGCTCCGCCGGGCGGTGGGGAGGTTCTGCTCACTTAGGGTTTCCCAACAGAGGGTCCTCTGTTCTAGACACCGGCATCTTGTTTCCAGGGAGGCAATGTTCAAAACACCATTTCAACGTCTAGTAAGCGTTTGTGAGTAAGGCCACATGGTATCCCACCAGAGTTCATTTTCTCCAGATCTTATCTTCCTGTGCACGGTGTATGTGCAGAGTCCCAGATATTTTGAAATATTTGTTATGAGTGTTTATACCTATTTCTCTGCATTGCTGTCTCTCCCCAGATGCTTAGTGTTGCACTTTAAAAAACAATTTTTGGGGAACTGCCACAAAGGTTATATGTTTACTACACACTGTATATGCTTACAATATGTAACCTAACAATGTTCCGTGCATGCTCCACCTGGCTGGGACTCACTATTGTCTTGGTTTCTGAATCTGGTTTGCATGTATGCGGGTATGTGTTTGTGTGTTTTGCCCCATTTTGGGACTAATAAAAAATTCAAAACCTACAAACTGAAACTCACAGTGGAAACATTTTATACAGGTGTTTTTTGATGTGTATCTTTTAAATTATAAGCATGCTCATTATTTAAACGCCATCGTGTGTAACTGTTCATCTTTTCTTGCTGATATCGGACATGAAGGTTTGGATTTAGATATGAAATCAGCCACGGGGATACATGCAAAAGAACTGAATCAGTTACTTTGTGGGATTTCATTATATAGAGTCCCCAGGACTATATAGCCAATCCAAGTAGGGCTTAATCAGGTACCCTTAAATACTCGCTTGAGGACGGTAATCCTAAACCACGGAATGGCATTTATCTAAAGTAATTACCTTGTGACTCAGTCACATTTCACTAGTAGTTGCTAATCTCACCAGCATATGGGATCTGGGAATTAAAACTAAGAAGCAGGTCAAATAAATTATATTTTACAGTATCCTTAGACTAAGGCTTAGAGGATACAATTTGACTTTGGAAGTGAAAATGTATTTGATTGAGTTACTTGTTTGCTTTCTTAAAAGGAAAAATTAAAAGAAACAAATTCTTCTAATACAAAGATGTTACTGCGTATCTTTAAAAGCGAATAACAATAAGTTAGCATTAGCTATGAATTACCAACCACAGTGCCTTTTCCTCTGTTTCTAGGTAAGACCTGGCGACCCTTGGAAGGCTTAGGTGCCAAGTGTGCCCAGCTGACAGAGGGAAAATGTACAGTGCCCGCTGGCAAAACTAGAAAGTCACATTTTGGAAAGTGGGAAGGAGAACTTAAATCCTGACCCTTACATTTCCTCCCTATTTCTGTCCCCAAACGCTGCTCCCCTACTCCCACATCTGGGACAAACTGAGAAAGTTGCTGCAGTTTTAGGATGGAAAGCTTTGGAATGAGGCAAACCTGGCTTCAAAACCTGGCTTCCCCGCTAACTAGCTGCGAGAACCCGGGCTGTGGGACATCCCTGCGCCTGTAGTCCTCACCTGTGCAACAGGGATGAGCGTGTCTACCTCACCATTGCCAGAACAAAGACCTAAAGTGGTCATGAGTGAACACTTCCGGCTCACAGCTTGACGCAGAGCTAGCAGCCCTTGTGACTGGCAGAAAGGGGCCCCCAGGGCCAAGACTAAAACTCGGCTTCTTGCCACCGCCTTGGGGCCGCAGGGCACTCCTGAGCGTGTGCGAGGGGACCACACGTGCTTCTTTCTTAGTTCAAGGGACTCTCTTATTTAAAAGGACTTGATTTACCTGTAGTCCTGTCTTCTTCATTCCTATTCATCGGTTGTGTCTTGTTGATGTTTTTTTTCTGTACTCTATTAGTTAAAAAAAAAAAATCACAACTTTCGTTTTCTTTTAATTTCTTGTTGCTTTGTATTTTACTATCTTCCTTCTAAGTCCTTTGATCACTTACTTGATCGTTTTCACTTATTGTATTGAATATTGAACTAATTTGTTTCCAATCTTTCTCTTTTTTTAAAAAAAAGAAATGCATTTGAAGCCATAAATTTCTTTGTAATTAACGCGGTAGCTGCACCCCACCGGATACTTGTAAAATCTGTTATCTCCAGTAGGTCGCGTAGGCACGTTTCTGTTTCCTAGGACGTCTGGTGTCTTTGTTGCCTTCCAGTTCTCGCCCTGGTCGTTGATTATTCTCCTGCTCCACCTCACTTTCTGCTGTCCACCAGGGGGCTGCTGGACACCTCTGTTTCTTCTATTTCTTCTGCTGGAGTGGAAGTTGCAAATCCTCTCTTCCTCCTACTCTCCATGTTGTTCTGGCTAGAATTTTAATTCTGCCTTCTGTTAAACACCGCTAATGTTCTTTGTAAAGGCTAATTTAAAGCGGTAGAGTTAGATTTACTGACATGTGCACAGCGTGCATCGCTCACCGTTGCTTCTGGAGGGACGATGCGATGATCCAGGTGGCACGGACCCTCCCCAGTCGGAGCAGAGGCCTGACGTCAGGACGAGCGTGGCCGCGTACTCTGGGCGGCCGCTGGGTGCACGCCCACCTTGAAGGTGTCCCCGCAGGGCTCCTTCCCTTCGGGCCAAAGTGCGACCTTCAGCAGTTTCTTCCACGAGGGTCTGAGAGTACTACGTTCTCCCATTCTTTTTATGTCTGAATAATATCTCTGCATTGCTTCATTTCCGACTGACAATATAGCTGTGCACGGAATTCTATATTGACATTTATTTTCCTTCGGAATTTTTATAGAGATTTTCTTGCGATTATTCTAAATTTGCCAATAATATGTCTTTTTCTCTCTGATAGTTTTTAGTATTTTTCTCTGGCTCTGCAATGGTCTGTAGTTTTATAGCATCAGGATGTATGTTTTTTTTTTTTTTTTCCTGCTTGGGTTGCAATATTTCTAGCATCTGAAGGTTCAGGCTGTCCATTCATTCTAGAACTTCCTTCAGGTTTTGTCTCTTCAGATAGGGTCTCTCCTGTTGTCTTTGTCCAGGGTTCCCAGTAAAAATACACTGGAATTTATTCTTTTCTGTCTTTCACCTTCTCTTTCCTACTGTCCAGCCCTGCCTCTCTGTGTGCCGCTGCGGGTGATTGCGTCAAATCGACTCTTCTTGACTGTTCCTTTTCCTTCTGTGTCTGGTCTGAAGTTTGGGTGGGTTTGCGGTCGTTTGGGATCTGGTTTTGGAAGCTTCAGGTCCTCCGCTTCCTTTCTGCGGTCTTTGGTCTGTGTGAGACTCCCTCCCCTTTCTCAGGGTTTATGTCCCTTTGTGTCCCTAACTCTCTCCCTCCGCCCGCCGCCCCCACTGCTTGACATGTGCTGCGATGCATCTTTGTGTATGTGCTTTTGTGTAATGTGTATTGCTGTCTGTGCAAATGTGGGCTTTAATTTACATAATCAAATGGGGTTGTACATCTGTAATCTTCATCAGTGCTGTGTTTTTGGAACTCTTCCATGTTGCTTTGTGTAAATTAATTTCCTGTACCTAACAGCTGCATTGTACCCTGTGGTCTATATCCGGGACACGCTACTTACCCACTTTTCCAGAGATGGACACCCAGACTATCTTCAAGACTCCACTACCACAAAGCTTGCTATGAGGGACATTCTTGGATTTGTCTTTTTCTGGATCTGTGTCGGAGTTTCTTTGGGAAATATACACAGAATGATTTGATTACGTATCGTCAAATTGCTCCGCGCCATGGCTACGTAGCCTGCACTCTTTTTATTTTTCCCGATGCACGAGGGTTTCTATATTCCTGTGTCCTCACCGACCCTTGCAAATAACCTGGCTTTCTAATTTTTGATAGATGAGAAGCTGTAAAATGTTACATCATTATTTTAATTATTTTGTTTTCTGATTACCAGTTAATTTTAGAATTTCTTTAAATATTCATTTCAATTTTATGGGTTTTCTTTTGTAAAAAATTGCCCATTCATATCCTTTGCCTATGCCACTATTAGGGTTTCTTTTTCTTTTTGATTTTTAGGCGTTCTATGGATATTATAAATACTAGGTTTTCTCCCATTGTCACTATGTTGACTTTGCCCGTGGTCTCCTGCATTAAACAGAAACCCACAGGTTTTCTTAAATGATTTTTGGGTTATAATTTGTGTGTAAGAAAAGGCACTGATGATAATTTTTCAGCTTACTGTGCTTTGTCATTTGAACACACCCATGTTAACACCAATTAAAGCAGGATGTAGAACATTTCAAGTGTCACCACGGAAGGTTCCCTTGTTCTCGTGACCTGTTAGGGTCCTACCCTCCACCCACCAAGCTGCAATCCCTGTCTGCTTTCTGTCAACGCAGATTAGCTTTACCTGTTCCTGGATGTCATATAAATAAAAGCAAGTTGTATACATTGTTTAGTACCTAAATTCTTGTTCTCAATTATAGTATTTCTGAAATTCACACGTATTGTCACTGGTTTCAGAAATTTGTTTCTTTTCTAAACATTCTCTCCCCATTCTCCTCTTGCCAGACTTTTGGGCTATTTCCAGTGTTTGACTAATATGTGAAAGGCTGGCATGAATATTTTTGTAGAAGTCTTTTTGTGAACATATGTTAGTATTTCTCTTGGGTAAATACTAAGAGTGGGATTGCATGTTTAACTTTATAGGAAACTTTAAAAAGGTACAAATTAAACTCCTTCCAGAAATGTATGAGAGTTCAGATTGCTCCACATCCTCTCCCAGTTTTGGTATGGACAGTCTTTTTAATTCTAACCATGTTCCTGGGTATGAAATGCTATTTTATTATGATTTAAATTTGTATTTTTACAAAATTTTCATTTTACTTTTAAATTTTCAAGTTAATTTATCTGATTACTAATTATGCTGTTACCAATGTGCTTATTGGTCAAAGTAGATCTTCTCTGAAGCACTCTTCAAGCGCTTTGCCTAATTTTTATTGGGCTATTTTGTCTTATTACTGAGTTGCAAGAATCCTTTATATATTTTCAATATGAACCAATTGTCAGGTATACTATTTTGTTTCCAATTTGTAACCTTTCTACCTATTTATTTGATTAATGGTGTCTTTCAATTAGCAAATTTTAAAAATTTGGTGAAGGCTAATTTTTTTTTTCCTTTTTTCTTTTCTTTTTTGGTTACTGCCTTTTTGTCTATCTGCAAAATTTTTCCTATCACAAGGCAAAGATATTCTCCTAGCTTTCTCATGGAAAATGTATGGTTGCAGCTTTTAAATTGAGGTCTTAAGATCTATCTCTAATTAATTTTTACACAAGGAGTGAGGTAGTATTCAAAGCTCATTTTCCTCCATCTATTTATCTGATTCTTACGGTATTATTTGTTAAAAAGACTTTCCTCTCTCCCCATTTAGTTGGCTTTCCACCTTGGTTTTTTTTTAAAAAAAAAGTTAGCCATGTGTGTGGATCTCCATTCTGTTCCCTGGAGCTGTGTCTGTTTTCATGCCAGCATCGCACTGCCTTAATTATGATTGGTCTGGATATCTAATCATGCGATGTTCTTGAGATTGTTTTGTCTAAATTGTCTTGATTACTAACGTTTTATTGCAATCATAAAAATCAGGTACTATACATGATTTTCTTTCCTGAGATTGTTTAGCTTTTTTTTTCATCTCAGCATATTATGGGAGTACAAATGTTTAGGTTACGTTCGTTGCCTTTCCCCCTTTGCCCCCCGGAGTCAGAGCTTCAAGCGTATCCATCTCCTAGACTGTGTGCATCGCACTCATTATGTGTGTATATACCCATCCCCTCCTCCGCCCTCCTGTCTGCCCAATGCCCGATAAATGTCATTCCTATATTTGCACTTAGGTGTTGATCAGTGAAACCAATTGCCGGTGAGTACATGTGGTGCTTATTTTTCCATTCTTGGGATACTTCACTTAGTAGAATGGGCTCCAGCTCTATCCAGGAAAATACAAGAGGTGCTATATCACCATTGTTTCTTTTAACTGAATAGTACTCCATGGTATACATGTACCACATTTTATTAATGCACTCATGTATTGATGGGCACTTGGGATGTTTCCACATCTTTGCGATTGTGGATTGTGGTGCCATAAACATTCGAGTGCATTGCATGCTGGGTACCTTCCCAGGCTCTTTATTTTTCCTTTATCCTAATGGGCATATCCATATTCATGGGCTTAATCTCTACCCAGGATTATATAAGAGATGCTAAATCACCATTGTTTTTCGTAGTTGAGTAGAACTCCATGGTATGTATATACCACATTTTATTAATCCACTCACGTATTGATGGGCACTTGGGTTGTTTCCACATCTTTGCAATTGTGAATTGTGCTGCTATAAAAATTCATGTGCAGATGTCTTTTTCATAGAATGCCTTTGTTCTTTTAAGTAGATGCCCAGTAGTGGGATTGCTGGATCAAATGGTAGATCTACTTGTATCTCTTTGAGGTATCTCCATATTGCTTTCCACAGAGGTTGCACTAGTTTGCAGTCCCACCAGCAATGTATGAGTGTTCCTAGCTCTCAGCATCTATGCCAACATTTATTGTTTTGGGACTTTTTGATAAAGGCTATTCTCACTGGAGATTGTTAAAATGTCTATACTACCCAAAGTGATCTACAGATTTAATGCAATCCCTATTAAAATACCAGCATCATTTTTCACAGATATAAAAAAAAAATTTTACATTTTGTATGGAACAAAAGAAGACCCTGTATAGCAAAAACAATTCTAGGCAATAAAACAAAATGGGAGGTATCAATTTACCAGACTTCAAACTCTACTACAAGGCTATAGTAATTAAAATATCTTGGTACTGGCACAAGAACAAGGACATTGACCAGTGGAACAGCACAGAGAACCTAGATATAGAACCATCCTCATATAGCCACCTAATCTTTGACATAGCAGACAAAAACATACACTGGGGGAAAGAATCCTTATTCAATAAATGGTGCTGGGAAAACTGGATAGCCACATGTAGAAGACTGAAAAAGGTTCCACACCTTTCACCTCTCACAAAAATCAACTCACGCTGGGTAACAGACTTAAACCTAAGGTATGAAACTATTAGAATTCTGGAGGAAAACATTGGAAATACTCTCCTAGACATTGGCGTAGGCAAAGAATTTATGAAGAAGACCCCAAAGGCAATCACAGCA
>CAUYRT010019828.1:0-34179 GCA_963574885.1 Lepilemur ruficaudatus
AGAGTAGGTTTTTGAATGTAACAAGATAAGTCAACTTGAGTGGTAATATATTTTGGGAAATCAGCTCACTACAAATTGTGACTGTAAACATTGTACTGTAAATGCTTTGTAGTTTTCCCCCAATAAAAAAAAAAAAGAAAAAAAGAAACAGGAAAGTCACATACATTTTTAGAACTGGCAATATGATGAATCCAGATTTCTAAACAGTGTAAAATAGTGCTTCTCAGTGGCTAATGTTGTACATGGCAATCACCAGTGTGGTAGGCAGAATTCAAAGATGACCTCCTGGCCTCCCAAAGATGTCCCACCCAATTCCTTGGATCAGGTGTATGTGATGAGATGTCGCTCCAAGGATGATGTTTTATTAATATTATATGATACAGTTGACCTTAAGATCTGGGCAGGCCCAATCTGAACACGTGAGCCCTTAAAAGCAGAGAGCTTTCTCCAGCTGGTGGCAACATAGGATGTCAGGGAGATTTGAAGCAAATGCATTCAATAAGTGTTGCTAGTTTGAACACAGAGGGGACCACGTTGGAAGGAATGCAGGAAGCCTCCAGGAGCAGGAGTGACACCTGCTCACAGTTGGCAAGAAAGCAAGGATCTCAGTCCTATAAATGCAAAGAAGATGAATTCTGCTAACAACTTTGTGTTAGTCCATTTTGGGTTGCTCTAAAGCAGCGGTCCCCAACTTTTTTGGTGCCAGGGGCCGTTTTCATGGAAGACAATTTTTCCATGGATGGGGCAAGGGGGATGGTTTTGGGATGATTCAAGTGCATTGCATTTATTGTACACTTTATTTCTATTATTATTACATTGTAATATATAATTATACAACTCACCATAGGTTGGGGGTCCCTGCTATAAAGGATTTCCCAAGGCTGGGTAATTTATAAAGAAAAGAGGTTTATTTGGCTCATGGTTCTGCAGACTGCACAAGGAGCATGATGCCCACATCTGCTTCTGGTGAGGGTCTCGGGGAGCTTCCAATTTTGGTGAAAGGTGGAGGGGGAGCAGGCATGTCACACAGTGAGAGAGGGAGTGAGAGAGAGGAGGGGGACCCCACGCTCTTTCAAACAAGCAGCTCTAACAAACAATGACCACTAACAAAGAGAGAACATACTCGCTACTGTGGGGAGGGCACTAAGCCATTCCTGAGGGATCGGCCCCCATGACCGAAACACCTCCCACTAGGCCCTACCTCCAGCAAATGTCAACATGCAATTTGGAGGGGCCAAACATCCAAACCATATCAAACTTCAATGAACTTGAAGTGGATTCCTCCTCAAGGCTTTCAGATAAGAGCCAGCTCCACCAACATTTTAATTTCAGGCTTTCAAGACCCTGAAAATACAGAATCCAGCCAACCTTTCACCCCACGTCACCCTCAACTTCTGACTTTCAGAACTTTGAGCTAATAAATGGGTGTTGCTTGCAATTACCATTAATAAATTTATGGTGATTTGTTACACAGAAATACTAATCTACCTGAAGCTTTTGCTAAAATGATTTATTCTAATTCAGCAGATCTGGGGTGGAACCTAAGAGTCTGCATTTCTAACAGTTCCAAAGTGATGCCAGCGCTGCTGGTCCGGGACTGAAAGTTAGGTGGCAACACTCTAAAGGATGCAAGCACTATCATAAAGTCAGTCAAACTCTTCTTTCCACCAATAATATCCCATTTAGGAAATAATGGAATTCTTATTATTTAGGAAATAGGGAATAATGAAAAATGTACATTTTTATTATTAGCCACCTTTTCTTTTTCTGACAGCCTTTTTTTGGTTTTGTCATATATTTTTACTTTTATTTATTTTATTTTTTTCCTTGTATTTTTAGTCTACATGTAATAATTGTACATATTTATGGGAGATAGAGTGATATTTCTATACATGTATATGATATATAATAAACAAATCAGAGTAATTAGCATATGTCTATCATCTCAAACATTAATCATTTCTTTGTGTTATGAACATTCAAAATCTGTCATTTATTTTTGGTGTCATTCATTCTTTATTTATTGTTTGGTAATACTTCCGAGATCAGACGAGATTGGGAGCGTTCAGGGTGGTATGGCTGTAGACTTGTTTGGTAATACTTAATCATTTTATTTGTAACATACTCTCTCTATAGCAATGAGTTCAAAAACCCAAAATATATGCTTGACAGCCTTTTCCCTAGGAACATTTTTGTGGTTTTCCTATTTTTCATATTAATTCTGTAGTTGTCTCTCTGGAGCATAATGTGATAGAGTGAAGAGGGCAAGGGCTTCTGTGCCCTTCATCAGAGGTCAGATTCCATCTCCCCTCGGACAAATTATCCAAAGTCCAGGAGCCTCAGTTCCTCATGTTATTGGGCCTATAAAACCCTTCCTCACAGGATATGATGGTGAAGTTTTGTGTCAACTTGGCTAAGTTATGGTGCCCAGTTGTTTGGTCAAACGTCAGTCTAGATGTTGCTGGGAAGGCATTTTATAGATAAGATTAATACCTATAATCAGTTAACTGTAAGTAAAAAGGATTAGCCTCAGTTGAAACGTCACCAGGTTTCAATATAGACAATGGAGATGATTATCTTTGACATAGCAGCCAAATTGGGGATTGAGTTATAATCGTTCTATGAAGGGAACCTGAAAGTAATTGTTTAGGGAGGATGGGCAGGGAGGAAGTACATATCCCAAAATAATACCAGGCATCGCAGTGGAGATGCTGCTGCTACTTCCCTTCTGAAGTCATTGTTCCTGATTATCCACATCTGCCTTCTAGTGGGCTTGTTGACAGTGTTCCAAACCAAAGAAACCAAGGCAGTCGTTGGCAGTTCTGGATATGAACAGAAGGATCCTTTCATACAGGAGGAATCTGAAAGCGCACAGATTGAAAAATAGCAGCAACCTATTTTTCAGTATAAGAAATAATTTCACTCTTATTATCCTATCTAACTTTTACGAGTAGAGTATTGCTATCTCCATTTATACACGAAGGCATGGATGCACCAAGACTTTGGGTTCCTCTGTGCATGCACGTTTACTCAGCATGCCAAACACAGACCATATATTGAGCCTAAGTCTGTCTGGTTGTAGGAATAGACCCTTTTTCTTCTGCAACAGCAATTTTGCTATGCTATCAGCACAGGCCAGTATGTTGCCCATATCCCCTACAGCCAGGGATAACAAAAACTCTTTTTTGGTCTTTCCCCCTGGAGTGAGTGAAGAAACCTAGTGATTGGGAGTAATTCTTGGGGAATGGGGCCCTTCAATGATGGAGGAATGATCATGTGACTCAGGGCAGGAAGGAGGGGGTGAGAGTTGGCAAGGAGGAAGGGAACTGGCAGATGCATAATAAGGCTAAGGTTATTAGTGCTCAAGAAATGAGGTCACTTACGTTAAGAGGAGGATTATGAATTCTTAATGTAGATAGACCAGACAAGAATTTTCAGGAAGAAATTAATTCTCTTGGTGGTGAGGTACACTAACATATCCTGGAGTCTCAGACTGTAATGATTTGGGGGGCCAGGAAGGTAAGATAGGTGAGTGAGCTGGCTGTGTATAGGATGGTGGAGAGTCATGGCCACTCTGAAGAATTGGGGAGTCGGGCCAAGCAAGACAACTGCAGGCCAAGTTCTTAAGGACACTAGTTTCCTATCTCTACCTCTAGGACAAATATTTACATCCTCTGTAGTCAGAAGGCAAGAGTTCATACTCTCTCTCCCTGGGGAAGTTGGAGGAGGATAAGCTAGAGCCCAGCTCTCTCCTCTACATGGGAAGGGAAATAAGACTCTATGGCACTGAGTAGATGCCTATTGCTGCAGTGGTACCAAAGAGTGCAGTGGCTTAACCAAGCCAACAGCTCAACTCCTGATTCTTTCCCCTCCATTTCCATTCACCACCCCTTGCCTTTGATCTCCAACTTTGTCCAGCTGGAATTTGAAGATCAAGGTGCTATCACGGTTGGGTTCTAGTGAGAGCCTCCTGCATGTTGCAGACTTCTCTGCTCGTTGTATCCTCACATGGTATAAGGAGGGTGCAAAAGTTATCTGGGGTCCCTTTTATAAGGGCGCTAATCCTCTCCATGAAGGATCCATCCTTCTTCATTGTAGGTCAGCTAGAGGTTCTGCTCTGCATTGTCAGAAGCTCATTGTTACAATTACCTGCCTTGTTTCTACAGAGTAAATTTAAAAAAACTAACCTGGATTAGCACCCAATCTCAAACTATTATCACCCATGTGACTTTGAGGAACACATTTGATCTTTCTCAGCCTCAGTTTCTTCATCATGAAAATGGAGATTGTGTTGCAGAATTGTGACAAGGGTAAAATGTGTGAGGAAACTGCTTCTTAATGGAGCAGTTAGCATCTGAGTATTGCTGGTACCAACGGCAGAAGGAAAGAGGGCTCAGGAGGGCCAGTCAACCAACTGCTCAGCCTTGAAGGTACCACATCGCTTTTGATTGGAACTCATTGGTCAGAACCAGTCACATGACCTTGCCCACCCCCAGCAGTTCAGGAAGTGCCTGGAAGGTGGAGAGCTGGCAATATTTGGTGAGCATAATTAATGGCTAATTCATAGGACTGTTGTGAGGATTAAATGAGGAAATATCTGTAACACCCTTAACAGTGCCTGACACAGAGCAAGTGGCCCGATAGTCTTTATTAAATAAACTCCTTCCCAGAAGACACCCCTGAGGGACAGAAAATACAGGAGCTTGGCTAAGGCATAGCAAAAGGGTCAACCCCAGCATGACTCCCACTGAGTCTGGTGGGGCTGATATAAGGCTCTGAGGCTACTGGTGTGGGACCTGCACGTGTTCCTTCCTTCTTCTAAGCCCTAAAGTCATCTCCCAGTGCAATGAGAGTTAGGGAGCATGGCATCAAGGGTCTCTGTCAAAAAGGAAGCAGTTCCAGGTCTAAGCAGTGAGGTCTTTAAGTTTCTGGGAGAGAACATGGAATTTTGGAGGATTTGCAAAGGAAGCAGCAGAGCAAGTCAGAGGTCAGAGCTCTCCTCAAACAGGGAGGGAGCCCGCATGAATGGCTAGCTGTTCACATTTCTACAGGTTTGCAGTGGAACCCTTGTCCAGAGAAGGCTGAACTCTGAATCCCTAAGCAGATCATGGACCGTAGATCATAGGGTGGGCACCATGTGTCACCTGACCTGGCCAACTTTCCGAGGGGACTTGCCCTTTGGCCAATTTTTGTCTTCAATGAATAATCTCTTTGGTTTCAAAAGTGTTATTGACTGGGTTTGCAAGTTCTCAATGATTTTTTTTTTCCTGTGAATAACTTCTCTCCATTTATCTGAAGTCACATGGATGTTGAGTAAGGAAGGATGCCTGTGCATGTAAATGCTGATGAAGGGAGAGGGTTGCTGATCTAAAAAGCGGAAAGGCTTAGAGAAATCCCACTGTCATTAATCACAAGACTACAATATGCCCTGCACTGTTCCAGAAGCTGGGGATTTGGCTTGTGATCAAAACAGCCGCTTGAGCCTTAGTCTTCCCAGTGGTGGTGGAGAGAGGTTGGGAGACACCAGTCTGTATGTTGAAGTCCATGAAGGCATGTGGCATCCTATTTACATGCTGGAGAGAGCAGTCTGTTAAACTCAAATTTTGCTATAAGTTTGCGATTCTTTTGTTGGCTCATCCTGACATAACTATGATAAATCAGGGACCCCTTTGGACTTTTAAAGAATGATTAGTCATTTATTTTTCTTGCTGCTATTTGGCAACTAGTTACCAACCACTCACCTTGTGGCAGACTCTATCTAATCATGAGATACAATGAAGCACAAGATAAACAAGGTTCTGTTTTCCTGGAGCGAATGTTCCAGAGGACAGAGGGAAAGCACAAAGGAGATGTGAACAAAGACCATATTCCACCAATTCTTAGATGTGCATCTTTCAAACTTTTAATTCGGAAATAATTTTAAACTTATAGAAGAGTTGCAATAATAATAGAATTAGAAAGTGTATGCATAAATACTTACATGTATACATATAGATAACGTATCCTGGTGTATGCGTAACAACCAGAAAAAAAAAAGGGGTTTTACTTTGTAGCATTTACTGGTTTCCAGCATTTGAACCCAGATGACTTCACAGGGGGTTGGGCGGTAATTGTCCTCAATCTTCTTTCAACTGGTTTACCAACCTGAAGACGATGCTTCTTCGTACTGCCTAGGAGACAAGTGTTGCTATATTGCAACTATAGAATAATAATAGTAAAATGTAGTAAACTGGGAACTTATGAGTTTTGGTATTTATTACCTTTATTTTTTATTATCACTTATTTAATTTTACATTTAGATAATTTAATTTTAATAATGGTTGTGTTGAACACTTGGCTCACAAAATGCTGGGAAATTTAAAAATCAGGTCTCATGAGGCAGTATGGCCATCTTTTGCATGCCACTGACACATATTCATATGTGTGCAAGAACACATATACATGCATATACACACATACACATTCTGGAAATCATGAGTTTACACTGATTAAAACCTCCAACTCCAACTGAAGCGGTTGTGTCTTGCCTTCCCTGATTCTGTATTTGCTGCTTCTTCCTTAGTGAGAGCAACATCAACAAGACCGTGCTCATTGGCTCAGTCCAATCATACATCTAAATTGCTTCACCCACAGCACCAGGAAAAACAAACCTACTAAAAGGAACTGAGTTCTCCCCCAGTCTTCAACCCCACTGAAGACTAAGGGTATACAGTCACAGAGTGTGCCAGTTACTTGGATTAGTCACCCCTCCATTTGTGGTTTTTGCATTTGTTTTAAATACATTTGGGTTTATTTATTTTGGTTTTGATTTCCTCCTTCCATTCTTTGTTGATTTAATTTTTAAAAATTATGGTGGACAGCAAACACGCTTCCGCTAGTCAAATGCATATAAAAAGGTGTACTCAGGGAAATGGCATTCACTCCTGCATTCCTTCCACCCTGTTCTCCTGCCCCAACTCTAGTGTTCTCTGATTTATCCTTCCTGCATTTCTTTTAGTAAAGATACAATTGTATGTTTGTTTTCTTACTTTCTTTTCTTATTTTTACAAAAAAACTAGTGTGCTCTATAGGCTTTTTTCACTTTGCTTTTATCATTTAATATTATCTTCTGGAAATCACTCCGTATCACTTCAGAGTTCCTCCTCATTCTTTTTCTTTCAGCTGCATAGTACTCCATAGGGAGTGTGCACTATGATTAACCAATACCCTACATTTGGATATTTAAGTCATTTTTAATATTTTCGGCTGTCAATAAAGCAATGAATAACCACGTGCATATGTATTTTCGTATTGTTGGAAGCCTATGTTTGGGGTAAATTTCTAGATGTGAGATTGCTGGGCTGATGGATGAATGCTTTATGTTGTTTTCTTGCCAAATTCCCCACTATAGGGAGTGTGTCATTTTGCACCTCACTGGCAATGGCTGAGAACATGTGCTTCCCTGCAGTCTCATAATGTCAAGCTTTGGAATTCCTGTCAACGTGATGGGTGAGAAAGAGTATCTCAGTATAGTTTAAATTTGCAATTCTTTTATTATGAGTGAAATTGGACTTATTTTTATACATTTAAGGGCCATTTTTATATCTCTTTGTTTTAGTTTAGATGAAAATTTTTTCACATTTTTAACTTCTCTAAAATGAGATGCTGTGTTGATGGTGCCATAATTTAATTGGTAGCCTTTTGTTATTTTTTTATAATGTGATGATATATCTTATAAGCCATGGAATCTTAGACTTGGTAAAATATGACAAATAAATAAGAAAACACGCCAGGTTGTATTAATAATAAGTGCTCAAAGAAATAAACATAGTGGCACAGTGTGGAGGCAGTGCCCAGCTGTGAGATGCCGTCTTCTTCATTAGGTTGTCTTGACGGTTTAAGAGTCAGAGTGAAATGGAAAATCAAAGCCACTTTGAGTGACTCAGGCACCGAATTGCCCAATAATCAAAACATCTTCATTTCTTGATTCGCTTATCCGCATGGAGCATTTGGGGCAAATCCTCTGTGTATACTAACAGAGACTCAGTTATTCGCTTAATAAAAATAATTTATTGTATTTCAATTACTTTGACAATTATAAGTTTCTCTGTTACGTTGCTGTATTTTAAAGTAAAAAAATTTAAAAAAAAGGATTAGATTTGAAATCTGGGAGTTTTGGATTTGAGCCAAACCTCTGCTTTCTATCACCTCTATGAGCTTTGTAAAACCACACGGTCTGTATGAGTCTCAGTTTCCTCATTCAGAAAGTGGAGCTGGCGATTGCAGGTTTGAGGAGAGGATGTAATGTGTCAGACAAAGCTTTTGAACCAGAGAAGAGGTATATAAATGTTGCATGCATCTCCTGTACTTTTGGTTGCTTTACATTAATCTTGATTAAGATATGGTTCAAAAACAGGAATTCTGGTAACTCTGGTTCCAAGTAGACAGGAATCTCCTTATTTGTGGTTTTACTAATGTGGACCATAGGGCTGCCAGATAAAATACAAAGTGTAGCCACAGCTTTTCACTCTGGTGCTCGGTAACGAAGGAATAATTACTCGAAACGCATAGTGTTTAGAGAGAAGGGGAGAAACCGAAGTCTCAAGGAGAAAATGGCCTCCCCAGCTAAGTTCCTCCCTTGTTTGTTTCCAAGGACACGTGCGAACGATCAGGGCCGTTTGCTAATTTCGTTAGCAACATCCATTCAGGTCAGCTGTTTTCAGCTGACATTTGCACTTGGCAAACAAGAAGCTTCAGGAAGAGGTTTTCACCTGACCCTTCGTTCACCTGCTCACGTTCTTTCCACCCATCCATCCTTTCTCCTAGGCCTAGCCCCCACAACAAAACTCCAGTCAAATTTGAATTTCAAATAAACATGAATAGTTTTTTAGTATAAATATGTCTCAAATATTACATAGGGCAAACTTATACTAAAAATGTATTTTATTTATTTTTATCTAAAATTCAACTGGGCTTTCTGTATTTCAGATTTATTGTTACATGTGGCAAACATAATGTGGATTGAATAACAAAAATTCCCAAGTGAAATGTCATGCCCTTAGTCCAAGATGGTTAAAGATCAAAATTCAATGTCCATGGATAAATGAGTGGGCAACAAAAATGTGGTATGTACATTTAATAGAATATTATTTAGCCCTAAAAAGGAATTCAATTTTGATACATGCTACATCAAGGATGAACCTTAAAGATATCATGGTAAGTGAAACAGCCAGACACAAAAGGATAAATATTGCATGATTTCACTCATATGAGGTACTTAGAATAGTCAAATTCGTAGAGACAGAAAGTAGGATGGTGGCTGCCAGGGACTGGGGGAGGGTGAATGGACAGTTATTGTTGAATGAGCATGGAGTTTCAGTTCGGGCTGATGGAAAAGTTCTCGAGATGCATGGTGGTGATGGTTGCACAACAATGTGAATATACTTAATGTCACTGAACTGTACACTTAAAAATTGTTCAAATAGTAAATTTTATGTTATGTGCATTTTATCACAATAAAAAAAAATCAAAATTCAGTGGTGAATTACTTTCCTTCTGTGAGTCTCATTTTTCCCATCAAAATGATGGAGGAGGGTTATGGCTGGACTGATAGATCGGTGAGGAACTTGGAATAGAGTGTCTGGCCTGCTTCTGAGTTGCTCATAGTCTTGTTGAAAATAGGAGCTCCTCCTCTGCACCCGCCTGCACCTGGATCTCTAATTCAATCAGATTCACAGGTGGTTGGGAGCCTATAGTTTTAAGAAGCTTCTCCGGTACATTCATGAGCAGCAGGAGAGGCTCATTGACCAGAAGAATCTAGACATTTTGACAAGGGCTTCAGGAGCTGAAATAATAAATAGATCTCACTAAATTCCTATATTCATACCAACCTTCCTCCTTCTGGAAGAAATATCTTTAGATGTTGCAAAAAAAAAAAAAAAAAGTTCAAAGCCATTGAAATTCAACCCAAACAGAAAGTCAAAGGGCTTAAATAAAATATGTCTAGCCTGATTTCCAGCCGTGGCACAGATTTGATTAATCCATGTTTTCTTCTTTATCTTTCAACTTTCCTCTCATATACTTTGCATATTTTCCTCCTGAAGTTTCAGGCTTTAACTTTGAACTTAGCTTTTTGAGAAACACCGCCACACACAGTATTGATCTTTGTCTTATTTGTCCCTTTTATCAAAGAAAGAATGTAATTTTCAACTAGGTGTTAATCTGTAGATTAAAAAGGATTTTAAATTGTCTTTAGAGGATAGGTCTAGAATATTCATTACTGAAAGAAGGAAAGAACACCAAAATTGCAGACTTTCAAAAGTCACTTTTCACACACAAAAAAATCTCTGCGTACATTGCAGAACTCCAAAGTTGTCTCACTGGTTTGTATTAAAACACTTAATAAAAATCACTACTGTAAGGGCTCCTATGGTCCAAACTGGGTAATCAAAGCAAGCTGCCCATCTTATAAGAGCTTCCTTCCTTGTTTTACATAATGTAACATTTCTGGCCCTCCTGGTCTATAAACAAGGCTAATGAGGTCAGCCTGGGAGTAAAAATTCCAAAGGTACTACTAATTCTCTCATTCATCACTGCAAAATCAGGAAAACTTATTTATTTAGAGGTTAAATGACTCTTGGAAAGGAAGCCTATGATATAATTGTTTATACTAGTCAGTGTATATAAAATAAATTTTTCTCAAGGGCAGGTGGAGAGGGAGCTGGGGAATGTTTGTGGCCAGTAAGAGTGTCAATTTTGGACACAGATTTTGCTTAAATTCTGGCTCTGCCTTTACTAAGTGTATGATTTTAATAAAACTACTCAACCTTTTTGTAAAAGATAGATAATAATCCCTACAATTAGCTTTGTAGCTGGTGCCAGAAGTACAAAAGTTAGATAATATTTCCTATAATAAAAATAATAATAACTAGTATTTTAATAGCAAATCTTTATATATAGCTCCTACTCTGTGCAAGGTGCTATTTAAAGTGCTTTATATTTAATAATCAAATTCCCTGTATAGCTCTATGAGGAAAGTTCAGCTCTTGTTACTACCTCACAGATGGAGAAACTAAGGCACATTATGATAATTATGGAGTGTCACTAGAATGGAAGCTCCATGAGGGCAGGGACTTTTGTTCATGTTCTGTTTCCTTCACTGCTGTGAGCCCAGCTCCTAGAATAGTGCCTGGTACCTAGTAAAGGCTTAATAAAGTTCATTGAATAAATGTATGCTTACAAATGTAGTGGAATACCTATCTTAAATTAGGTGCCAAATAATTGGCTGGCCCTATCCACTCCAATATCTGTTATGCTTTGGTTATCTGGTATTCATTGAATGGTTACCACATGCCATTCATTATTAACTCATTTAATTCTCACTGCATTCTGTACAAGCATACTATTATTTCTCCCATTTCATAGATGTGGACACTGAGGCCCAGAGAGCTTCTTACTTGCCCAAGATCACACT
The DNA here is from genome assembly GCA_963574885.1 of Lepilemur ruficaudatus. NCBI lineage: Eukaryota > Metazoa > Chordata > Mammalia > Primates > Lepilemuridae > Lepilemur > Lepilemur ruficaudatus. The sequence continues at coordinate 11,453 of CAUYRT010019828.1, forward strand.
CTTAAGAGGCATAGCCAGGAATCCAAAATCAGGTCTGTTGGACATCAAAGTTCATGTTCTCCATCACCACACAGTAATGCTATATAAGGTTCTTATATTTAAGATTTAAAATCAAAACATGACTCAACAGAGACAAACATAGCTAAGCATTTAGCTATGAGGAGAGAATACTTAGCTACTTTTGGACTTGATAGTAGCTTGTTCTCTTCCTCTTCTTTTTGCAGCTACTCCTCATTTTGCAGCTCAGCTCTTATTTTAGCACCCATGAAAGCCCTTCAATAACTACACATGACTCCTGGTACAATGTCTAAAATCCTTACCATGGTGTCCAAGGCTCTTTACAAAGTAGCCACTACTCACTGGCATGTTGTTTGTGGCCAATAGATATTTGCTGAGTAAATGAATCTATTTTACCAAGTGATCTCTCAGTTTCCCCACATGCAGCCAATGTGAAGTTATGTTTGCCTTGGAAGTGTTTTATATACCTTGCATATTCTCAAGCCAGGGCCTTAGCAACAGCAGGCTTTTAATTATCATCTGCTGAAAGAATGACAAGTTTAAAAACTTTCAATATTAAAATGTGTTCTGATAATAATTGAGTTCATTCATTTATTCATTTACTCAGCATTTATTGAAATACTACCAAACTCTATGCTTCATGCTGGAAATAGAGAGATGAATAAAATATTAACCTCGCAATCTATGTGATTAGAACTATTGTGGGAGAATGGTTAACTAAATAGTAAACTTAAAAAGAAACACTGAAAAATTAAACTTAAGAAAAACTTTAAAAAGTCCTAAAAAGAGATTTATATATATTGTGATAGATTACAGCAATTCACTTATTTGTTCATGAAACTTCCTCTTAATACTGTATTTTAAAAGTATTTTCTAGGCAAGAACTCATTAATACTCTGAATTTTTGGATGAAGGCCATTCAGAGAGTATTTCTAGTTTCCACACTCTGCTGATTGTGCTTGCAATTACACAGAGGAGAATTGAAAGAAAATTCAGTATTTTGGTGAAAAATCTTCCAGATATTAAGATGTATTCTTCCCTGTCTGAGCATCCAACCATCCATCCAAACACTTCTCCATCCATTCACCCATCTGTCCATTTCTCCATCTCTCCACCTATCTGTCCATCTCTCTATTCATCTATTCATTATTTTACAAAGCAAGAGCCTGAGGATAGGAAAAGTGACATAGACAATGCCTTGAATATAGTAAAGATGCAATAAACATTGACTATTATTATTATTCACTTATTTGATACCTCAGTCTATTTGGGGCTGCTGTAACAAAATACTTTCGACTGGGTAATATACAAATAATAGAAATTTATTTCTCACAGTTTTGGAGGCTGGGAAGTCCAAGAACAACGAACCAGCAGATTCTGTGTCTGGTGAAGTCTCACTCTCTACCTCATAGATGGCATCTCTTGCTGCATTCTCATGTGGTGGAAGGGAGGAATGTTGTGTCTTCACATGGTGGAAGGGGCAAACACACTCTCTTCAATCTCTATTATAAGGGCACTAATACAATTTATGAGGGTGGACTTAATCACTTCCCCAAAGGCCCCACCTCTTAATACTATCACCTTGGGGATTAAGTTTTAACATGTGAATTTTGGGGGGATACCAGTATTCAGATAATAGCACTCAGTGAACATTTATTGAGCACTGACGATTACGGTGCTAAGCTCTGGGATTCAGAAATTCTGCCAGAGCTGAGGAGGCAGACATACACACAACTGATTGCTAATAGAATGAGAAGTAAAACAAAAGAGGCATTTGCTTTTAATAAAGGGACTTCATAAGATCTAAGGCCTTTTACTTCTAGGAGGTAGTAGACTTACTTGTTTTCCAATAAACCTACCAGAGAAGTAAGATTTAATAGAAAGAACTCAGGCTTTGGAAGCAGGAAGGTCTACTCTTACCCATTATGGCCCATGGGACCTTCGGCCTCAGTCTCTTCATCTCAGCAGTGGATACTGTTATATCATCACAGTAATGAAAACCAATCTTCTCATTAGGCTACCATCAAGATCAAATGAGACAAATACACAAGCAAACATATCCTTGGGAATTGTGGCAAACAGTAGTTGCTCAGTAAGAACTACCTCTCTCCTGTCAGTGCACATATCACAAATCAATGAGTGTGCAGAGACTTTGGTCAGATCTGATATTTGAAAAAGTAAAGTGTATGTTCCCTGGCAATCACTCACGAATTCACCAGATTTAGCTGTGCCTGGTTTTCATTGCTTCCAAAGATGAAGTAATGAAAAGTCTCAAGCTCTTCTGTCAATGTGCAGACTCCGCAGAAGCAGTGGAACTTTGAGGAAGGTCGCTGCCACAGAGGCATTGTAAGTGGGTTTTGAGGGAGGGCAGGATCATTCCTTAGCAAGGATGTTTAGCCTCCTGGAAAGACTATTTCAAAAGAGAAAACATTCATGTGGTTGTGCAAAAGCTTGTGTGCTTATTAACCAATCTAAGAGCCTTCTAGTGCCACCTTTGCCAACTTAGTAATCATATCTATGAACCTGGGCATGTTCCTTCTCCTTTCCAAGTCTTAGTTTTCCCACATGCATTGAGAGGGATTTCACTTGAAACCTGTGTTTTTCAAACCGTGGGAGGTAGACCCATTACGGTTTCAAAGAGATGCCTCAGAGGTAGCTGTGGGACTGATGAGAGAGGGATGGGGGCAGGGAGGTTTCTGGGGACTCACACTCTTCTCCTAATTGAGAAGCTCCATGTCCATTTTTTAAATGTACACTAGGCTTCTGAGAAAAGTTTTTAAAAAGTTAAGTTCTTCTGGTGAACACATTTGAAAGGTACCAGATGAGATACTCTTCAAGTTGCTATCTAGCTCTTGGCTTGAAGAATTCTGCTCCCAGAATAAACAGATGCTGACTGACTGCGGGGAAAACAATCAATCAGTATAACTATTTTTAGTACCATTTTTAAATGTGGAGAGCAGTACATCTCAAACTTTAATGTGCATCTGAATCATCAGCAGATCTTATTAACATGCAGACTCTAACTCAGCAGGCTTCCCATCATTTCTTATTTCCTAACAAGCTCCTGGACGTTGCTAAGGCTGCTGGTCCATGGATCATACTGTGCAGCAAGAGGGTAGAGAACACCCAGCTCATGGAGATGGAGGAACAGCTGTTTCAGGAACATTTCCAGAAAGGATTCCAGCAAAAAGTGTTTTCTGGTTTTTGACCTTCAGTCAATCAAACAAGACCCCTAGTCCCATTTATGGAGTAAGTTCAGTCCATCTTAGCTCCATTTTTAATCTCTGAGAAGACTTATTGCAGGACTGTATTGGTTTTCTACAGCTGCTGCAACAAATTACCACAAATTTAGTGTCTTAAACAACATAAATTTGTTATTCTGTATTTCTGTAGTTTAGTGGTTTGACACAGGTCTCGCTGGGCTAAAGTCAAGGCGCTGGCAGAGCTGCCTTTCATTCTGGATGCTCCAGGGGGAGGCTGTCTCCTTGCCCTTTCTAGCTTCTGGCAGGTATCTGTCTTCTTTGGCTCATGGTCCCTTTCTCCATCTTCAAAGCCAGCAGCGACCACTTGAGTTCTTCTTATATTGCAGCACTCTCAAGGCCCCAGGTGATTACATTGGGCCAACTCAGACACTCCAGGCTCATCTTCCCATTCCAGCCTCTTTAATTTAATCACATCTGCAAAGTCTCTTTTGTCATGCCTGGTTCCATATTCATAAATCTCTGGGATTAGAATGTGGACACCTTTGTGGGGGGGCACATCATTCTGCCTAACTCCTGAGTGATGACACATGGAGTGTCTGTAAGTCATGAGGAGAAATTGAGAGGAAATGATAAAGATCCAGGTGTGAGAGAAAATGGTGACAGCTGGACTTGAAAGAAGTGGAGGGTTTGGACATTCACGGCCGGAGGGTGATTGAGAGATCCGGGCTCGCAGAGCAAAGCAAGAGAGCTGTCCAGGGTGGGGTGGGAAAGCCACGCTGGAGGGCAAGCCTCTGGGTCACCTTGAGATGGGTGGAGAGTAGGACAGAGGGAGCCTGAAGGACAAATCACTTCAGAGGGATGAGAAAGTGGTTGCAGGTGTGAGGGGGAGAGAGACTCACCGGAGAGACTTGATTGTGTTTGGCGCAACAACTGGGTTTCAGTGGACTCTTTCAAGAAAAGAGGCTGCCTTTCCTCTTGCCATAAGCAGGGAGGCCCCAACCAATAAATCATAATAACCAAAGTGCAAAAGGGGAGAGGAGGCCTTGGCAAAGGAGGTCTCTGAAGTCCCTTTAAAATTGAAAACAAATGACAGAAATAGAGAGAGGAATTTGAAAGAAGAGTATACAGAAATAAAATTCGTTTTGACGTGAAATTGCAGATGGGAGTCTAACCAAGCACAGGCTACTATGTGTACAGATAGATGAGGAAGAGCATGTCTAAATCAGGGCTCTGTGGCACCCCTTTAAGGGCCAGGTTTTCCTGTTGCTAGTCCTGTTACTGTGTGGGTGCTGCTTGTAATCAAGTAACCTGTGCAGCCAAGTGTGGTTGAAAGATTATGAACTTGAACTTCAGTTTCAGCACTCACCAGAGTTGTGAACTTCCTCAAGGTGTTAAATCTCTCAGAGACTCAGCACTTAACTGAAAAATGGAGGTGACAATTTCTAGCTCACCTGGCTATTGTGAGGATTAATGAAGTTAAATAAGAGAACGCATGTAAAGGGCTTCTCATGTTATTTGACATACAACGCAAGGCAGGTGACAAACAGCCAGAGCATGAGCACTCTTCCTTACACTGCATGGTCATCTTCCATTCTTTCTGGGCCTTTCTGTTTTGTGCTTGTCCTAATACCAGTGTCATGGTAACAGCTTTCTTCATCCTGGTGTTATTCGATTTACGCTAGTGCAATTTGCAGCCCCTCTCCGGCACAGTATAACACAGAATCATCTGGTGAAACGTCTTTAGAGGCTCCCTGTTGCCTTCAGATTAGAAATCTGAAATTCTCAGCCTTCAAAGTTCACGATGCTTGACTGTAGCCTCCTTCTCCTACTCACTACTCCCCAAACATCCACTGCTCCCCAGACACCAACTTTTGACTAAAGCCCAATGAATAATTCTTGTTGAGGTCACCTCTGGATCCAACCTCCTTCCTGCCCTTAAGTCCAGTGGTTATCACCTTCAGTCCCATGTTGGCCTCTGTTTGGAATGTCTTCTCTTCTCTGAAAGTCATTCCATTTGTGATACAGGCTGATCTAAGGAGAGAGGAGGAAGGGGAGAGTCAATGACGAAGTCACCAGTGGTGATGGAAACAGCATGTCTGTGTGGGGAGGTGTGCTGGTGGGGAGATGGGGTAGGGCAGGTGGTGGAGCAGAGAAGAAAGAGGAAGATCAGGTTTAGGAAGCAGGAAACTGGTAGACTAAAGCCAGCCTGGAAAGTCTTCATATCAGAAGGTGGTACAGGTCGAGTGGAGATCAGTGAGACATGGATGACTACCCATTTTAAGACCAGGAAGGGGAGACCGAAAAGAATTTCAGAACCGTCTAGATTCCCTGAGATGGCCACACTGCCTGTCATCACCTGGCCCCTGCTGCTCAGCCGGCTTCTATCCTCATCACTGTCCACTCCCCTGCCTGCAGGAACACACACCTGCCTGCTGTCTTCCTGGACCCTTGTGACTGATACTCCATGCTGTTTGCTTCTTTGGTTTACTCATGCTCTTTTCTTCAGCCTAGAATGTCTTTATTTCCTTTCTCCATCTCTTACCCTTTAAAACTGCAGCTCCACTTCCTCCAAGAAGGGTTATTCAATGGCTGCTGCTTGGCTGCCCTCTTTCTTCACTCCCGTCTCTGTGCTAGGCCTGCCTCTCCCCATACTTCTGCTATTACAAACATCCTGATTTCTGCATTCCACTTACTCACCCTGTTATTTGCTCCATCACTGTAGACTGCCAAGTGTAGGAACTGTGGCTTACTCATCTGTAAATGTCCAGTGCCTAGCCTATCATTGAAGAGATATTAAGAAATATTTATTAAATCAAATTGGATATCTTAGGAATATTTGTTGAGGTGGCAAAATGTAAAGCTGTAAGGTAAAGTTCTAGGAATGACAGTGATTTTACTACATAAAGAGAATGGAGGTGAATTGGGCAATGGGTAGTAGATATTGTTGCAGAGACCAATGCAACAGTATCTATTTTACAATAAAAAACACATGATGGCCCCAGCCAATCAGAAGCTGTAAGTCAAGTATAATTGGTGATGGTTTTGTGTAAATCCAGTTGTCACTAGGATTGGAGTCTGAATACGTTGACATTTCACCCAAAGCCTGAAGGATAAGAAGGGAGCTGGAGAGCTAATAGCTAAGAGAAGGAAAACTTCTCAAGAGAATGATTGTTATGCATTGGTTAGTTTTTGCTGTGTAACAAACCACCCACAAATAACAAACATGTATTATTTCTCAGAGTCCTTTGGTTTCAGCTATGTGGTTTTCTGCTCAGGGATGATTTCTATGGTCAGCTGTCATCTTGGTTAGGCTGGAGGGTCTAGGATAGCTCCATTCATATATCTAGTATTTGACAGGGAGTTTGATATAAAGATCCTCAAATGGGATGCCTCATCACTGCTTCAGTGATGCCTCATCCACTAGTAGGTTTGTTGAGCTTGTTCACATGGTAGTTTCAGTATTCCAAAGAGCAGCAAGAGCAAGCAAGCTTCAGTGAGCAAGTATCTACTTTAATCACGTTTTTTTATTTTCCTGTGGCCAAAGTAAATCATGTGGTGATGCTCAAAGTCAATTTGACAAGGGACTGAGGGAGTGAGAACAGGGAGGTCTGGATCACTGGAGTCAATTTCAGCAGTAGTCAACCCACCTTTGGGTAGTCCTCAGGGTGGAATGCAACCCTTTTTGGAGATGGTCAGAGTCTGGCATAACTGGACTCGGAGAGGGGGAAGTGGTGTGAGAATAAGAAGATGGGCATGATGCAGAGTCATGTGACTTTTTTGCCAGTCAAATGTGAGTAGAAGGGATGCATGTTACTTCCAGACAAAGCAACTAATTGCCTGGGTGAGATTCAATTACCCAATTTTCTCCTACCACAGCAATCATGGAAGTTCATCCTGACAGAGGAGAAACATTGAACCCTCAAATGGAGGACAGCTGACATAGAGAGTCAGCCAGCCACCCAGTACACTTGGTGTGAAAGATAAATAAGCCTCTGTTGTGTTAAGCCCCGGAGGTTCAGGGGATTGTTTTTGTAGCATATCCCAATCCTCACTGACTAGTGTGAATGTGAAAAGCGTAGAGCTGTTGAAGCCATGGAGATGAATGATTTTACCTGAAGTAGAAACATAAAGAAAGTAGAAAAGAATGCCCAGAACCTCATCTAGGGAATCTCAACATTTACAAATTACGTAATGGATGAGAAGTTGGCAAAGTCTGCCATGACAGAGACAAGCCTTTGGGTGAACACTATACATATCCTAAGGTTTTCTCTACAAATTCACGTGGAATAGTGAATGATGGTTCTCATCTGCATAGAACTATCTCCAAGGGAAGCAGCTGCCATCTTTGGGTTTTTGTGGGTCACCTCACATGCAGCTGAATTTACCAAGGAACCAAGGAGAAGATATACAGATCAGTGGCCAAACAAACAAACTAAACAGAGTTCTGGTGTGGATGCAAAACGATACCATGTTTTTATGTAAACAGGAACATCCTTAAAGCTGGGCAAAGGGTCAACAGCATAACATTCCCTTTGGTCTTTCTTTTCATCTTCTTCTCCATGTTTTCCTGAGTTTGTCTAGCAAGCCTCAAGGACACAGGCTTGCAGCCCCATTGGCATCTCTGACTACCCTCCCCAAAGCAGGAAGATGTAAAATATTTTTAGACACACATGATTTCTAATATAAAGCTCCAGAGATTAGGAGTCTGGGGTTGACTTTGTTTCCTGGGATCATTTGTTATACAAAACTTTTGCTTTCAGTTTTCAAAGGTGTCCTAAGAGTTGTTGAACAACAGACTTTACCCTTGCAGTGGATGTCTGCAAAATGTAATGGCTGTCAGCACTGTAGTCCGTCCTTACAATCCTCGTGGGCTTGGGAGGAGGCTGCCAGAATTTTAAACTCTGTGATTTCTTGGGTGGAGGATGTGCTGACCTTCCTCATGCTGTGTGTCCTAGCTGCACTAAATTTGTTCTTCTGAGAAGCAGCATGGAAGATATGGTCTAGCTCAACTTTGGACCACTCAAGACTAGCTCTGCCAAGATAGGTCTCTATTTCATGTCAAATTTCACATCAAATGCAGGTGGCAAGGGATGATGACACTCCAGGGACGAAACTTCCCTCCTCACTTCTATGTTCCAGTGTCGTAAACAAATCTGGGGGATTTGGCTCTGGAGGTAAACTGCTCTCTTGTGGGCAATTAACTCACGATCTAGTTTTTAAACATCAGGGTTCAATTTCCTCTGACCTGAACTAGACAGGAGAGCTGTTTTATCCAGAGCGTACGCCTGTGGTGAGAAAACTGCAGAGAACTCCATCTTCACTACATTTTCTGGCTCTCATGTCTTTTTCTACTTATAATGTTCTCCAGTGCTGTACCTAGTCAGCCCTTGCTTGTTCTGTAACAGTCTCTCCATAGGTTCCCTCCTCCAGAGAGCATCCTTGATGCCTCTTCTCACTGCTGTCTGAGTTGGGTTTCCCTCCCGTGCTTCCACAGCACCTTGGGCCTATGCTTTCATAACATTTGCCTCACTTGGACATGAGTACTCAGCAGGAAGGAGCTGCCAACATGTCAACTTGTGCTGTGTCCTGTGTCAGGACTTCATGCACCATACCTAATCCAAAACTCACCACCCAGTAAGGGTAGTGCCTTTGGTCTAAGGTTAATGCCATTTGCAGAGGAAGAAATGGAAGGTTTCAGAGACTAAGTAACTTGCTCAAGATCATACAGTTAGCACCTGACACTTTAGATTCAATCAAGGCAGCCTAATTCTAGGCAGGTCTCCCCACCTAACTCCCCTGACTCCATATAATCAGTCATCCTTGAGCACCCAGCAGAGTGCTTGGGACATGGTAAGAACTCTAGAACTTGCTGGCAGGCTGATCATGCACTAAAGTAAGACACATGTAGGTCTTTCTCTGTGAGGCTGTGAGTTCTTTGGGAGCAGGGACTCTAGTCTTTAAAGCTGATGCCTAGTTCACTGAAAGGTGTCCATTATAGAAAAATTAAAAAACAACAAAAGAAGAGTGAACACAGCAATGAACATATTTACCATGTGCCAGTTGCTATTGGAAGCACTTTTTATCAATTAAACTTTTTAATATTTGTAACAGTCAAGTTCTCTTATTATGCCTATTTTCCAGACTAGGACACAGAGGCACAGAAAGATTAGGTAATTTGCTCAAAGTAGCACAGCTAGAAAGTTGCAGAGCAGGTCTATGGTCCTAGACAGTCTGTAGATAGTAGATGCTTGCCATGATTGTCATAGTAAATGAAATAATGGGTGGGTGGCTTTCTGTAATTGGTTTGCTAGCAATATAGCTTCCTCCTTAGCCCCTAGGCACCATAGGACAAAAAACTGACTGATGTGGAAGCTAAAGTTCAGGGCCCCTTTCCCCACAGTTTCACCTGGAGTTCCTGCATAGGTGTATGATGAAGAGAAGATGTCACCATGGCCCCTTCTTATGTATTTGAGACAAAAGAGGCAGCATCATAGCCACAGGCAGTAGCAAACCACTGCCAATACCTCACATGTGGAGAAGCAAGAATAGAAATGGGAAGGAACTGAAACTGCTTAGGACTGCCCCATGGGATATATCCTCTCTGGGAACAATCGAACCTTGGTTAACATGACACAGCATGTTGACAGGTGTTCTCAGAAGCACATCTCTCCTCAAACCAGTCAGAGGAAGAAGAATTCTGCTGCATAATGAAGGCAAATGGAAGTAGCTTTTCCTGTAACCTTTATATGTACCAAGCATTGTGTTAGGCTGCATATGTATCTTATTTTCATTTAATCCTCAAGCCTAGAGGATCTGAAAGATCACTTTTCAATGAAGAAATTCAGACTCCGAGATTCATCTGCCCAAGTTCATGCAGTTACTTATGTATTTGAACCAAGAGATTTTGAAAGTGTCTAGAGTTTCTTAAATTTCCAAGGTGGAATTGTCAGGTTTTAGTCTGAAATGTTGGTTCTTGACACGCTCATGGCTGAAAAATGATCAGATACACCAAAGTAAGGCAAGCATGAAAATGAGGTTTATTGAGGAGAGAAAGAGTGGATCATAGGGCAAGAGCAAGATACAGGTTTACAGAGCATGATACATGCATATGCCACAGATGACGACTGGACCCATTGTCACAGCAAAGGGAGAGCAAAAGGAAGGTTGCCAGAAACGGGACTTGGTTATGTCCTGCAACTTGTTTTATAGTGCCTGGATTGGGACCTCTCTAGTGGCTCAGCCATCACTATGGAGTCACTTTGATTGGATAGTTGGGAGTTGCATTACTATGCATGTGGGTTGTTCTAGGTCAATTTCCGGACTCTGTGGTACCTATGCTGGTTGGTCTGTGGGCTAGAGAGTCCTCTGCATTCTTTTGCAGCTGGCAGGCTAAGTTGATAGGTGGATTCATAGGGTATTCCCTTCTCCCCAGGTACGGCAGTTGCTCGGGAGATTAGGGTGGGGCAGGACCAAGGCAAAGCACCTGCTTTCATCCCTAGGAGACCCAGAATCCCTTGCTAACTTTACTTAACAAAATAATTATTTAGCATGAGACCAACTGCTCAACCATCGCCCTAACCATAATGATTGAAATGACTCAAAATGCACTGAAGTTAGTGCTGCAACAATAAAATATGCCCCTTTACCACTTGACTCCTTTTTCCTTTTAAGTATATTACTTTCAAGAGCTAAACATGTTGACTGCTTCCATTTGAAGTCATAGATTATCATTCTGTTCTTAATCCGGATGTTGAGTCCATCTCAAACACAGATGAGAGGGAGTGACTTGTTTAACGTCACACAGCATGTGGCCCAGGAAAAGTAATTCTATGAGGTAGTGACTGGTCCCTCCCTAGAAGTGTTCTTTTTGTGAATCTAGACGTGCCCAGGGTCCTTGGGAAGTTAGCAGCATGCTCGGGGGTGATTCTAGCCATGGTGTGAGCTTGGGTCACTTCCCCTCTTGGCAGGGAATCATTTGCTCACCTGCAGAAGGTGAGGTTGGACAAGCAGGTGATGACATCATACCTATTGCCATTCTTATTGGTGTCTATGACTCTTTCTGTTGGCTTGTTTCAATTTGGCCTCCTTTTCCAGGTTTTAGTGTGGGAGAAGTTGATATTACTAGGCTGGGCTGATAAGCTCTGGCATTTGCCCAGAGAGGCCAGAGTTGACTGAACCAAGAATCCACTAAAAGTTGTTGATTTAGTAGGATCTTTTATTAGGTGAACAGCTATCTGCAAAGAAGGCATGGAGTAGGAGAGGGGAAATTTAGCTTTATGAGAAAGGAGAAAAGGAACCTATCATGGGTGCCATACCTAATAAATAGCCAAGAGACAGGTCTGCTCTGAACACTGTTGAAATGTCAAGGTTCTTATTGGCATTGTTATAATGCAGAGTGTCTTCAAGCAGCAAGCTGATGGAAATAGTGAGAGAATTGGAATACTCTCTGGAGGAGAAACAGGAAGTTTGAGATATGTTTTTCCTCGACCTCGCCCACGATTTATTGAATGTTATCTTTCCAAATCACTTGACTTCTTCATAGCTCAGATTCCTCAGCTATCAAGAGGAAAGGATTTCATAGGCCCTTTTCAGCACTCCACAGGATGTTGCTAAAGACAAATTAGTTTAAACCTGAAAACATTTTGTGATCTTGGGACACTGTGTGATATAAGAAAAAAGAGATCAATATTCCTTCATTTAAATAACAAACATTCACAAAGCACCTCCCAGACACAAGACCCTGTTCTAGGCACTGAATCATTACTGTTACGCTATTTTATGTATTTAAATTATCTTGAGTTCTTTAAATATGTCTATCTCAATCTGTTGTTTGGCACTCACTTGCTGAAGGGAATTCAGGGCCCCAAATGACGCCATCTCCGCCTCTCACTTTTATTCAATTACAACGGTAACCTGGATAATACAAAATCCCTTCTAAGCCATAAGTCAGAGCTGACAGCCTGGGCTGGTTTCCTGAGCCCCATTTTTCCATTTCAGTAAAGTCAGGATTATGCCAAAGAGCTTTCAGGGTACACAAACACCACGAGAAAATTGATCTATGACTTGTCATTGACGACAAAACTACAGACGACATCACACACATATACTCCCTTTTTCCAGTCCCAGCCTTTCATTGTGGGGGCCCAGTCTCAGGGCTCCATCTGCACGTGCATCCCAGGTAAGGGATGTGTGATGCCTCCTATCAGCATAGGCTCCCCTGATATAACACACTTGTGTTTGTGTGTGTGTGTGTGTATGTGCACTCCTCGGTGATGATGCTCCAGTGGCTCAGAGGGTGTGGTGCAATCTCTGTTTTCATGCCAGACCTGCTGTACAAAGTTGAGTGCTAACCAAGTTCTCTGGAACACCATTCATCATTGCCATGGATCCATTTTTCCATTAGCATCATAAGCCATTATTTGCCAGGGAAGATCCGGCCACTTGTCCTGTGGCTCTGAGTCACATTGCTTTCCTGATAGGTTACATAACATCTTGAAAATTAGTTGTAATCAATATGATAACTCCTTTGTCACTCAGCTACAATTATGCTTTCATTCATGGTCTGAATAAAGAGGCTCACATTTTTTTTTTTTGTAAAAGTTTGCATCAGAGATTGCATTTAAGTCTTCACAATTGATCTAAGCAGACAACATTCTAAGATAGTGGTATTGGTTCCAAGACACTTTTCACTCAGAACCTCAAGAAGACAGCAGGACTGCAATCACTCATCCACTTAAGCCTGTCAGGAAGGAAACAGCTCATGAGAGGAAGAGAACTGTTACGTGAATTTCCATAAGATTGTGGGCCAAGGCTATTACATGTCAAATATTGAGAAAAAACTCCCAACACACTCTATCATTTCTCTGTGTAAATGTAACCTGCTTTTCTAACTGTCCAATTCACTAAAGAAATTGTATTCAGCTGCTTAGAAAATTGCAAATCCATCTACCAGCAAATCTTGTATCAGGCATAATGTTTGGTTTGTGAGTATATAGCTCTTGCTCCATGCATTTTGCTGTAACTCACTCTGCAGATGGAGTTTGAGGTGTCTAGGGAATAAGATGGGTGGAAAGAAACATTCTTAATTAGTGGCTTCATTCATCTCTTCAGGTAAGGGACTGACTGGCATAGAGTGTGTCCTGTAGTTTTGTCTGCTGTGCATTCGTCCCCTTTTTAAGTAACAGTGTCCTTTGATTTTTGAAAATTATTCTTCCCCACTCCATGGTCTGAGATGCTAATCTGTTTCATGCTGGCCAGAGTTCCTTATTCCTCTGGCCACAATGATTGGTTCAGAGATGGACACATGAGCCAAGAAGGGCCAATCAGGGTCTTCACTGGGATTCATATATGGGCATCAAGAAACAGAGGTCCTCCTTCTGCTAGCATTGGTGAGCTGGGAGGCTATGAGTCCAAGGCTCTCCATGGCCATTTTATTGACCATGTGAAGAGAATTTGGGAATGAAGCCAAGAAGAGGCAAGTGGAGCCGAGGGATAGAGAGAAGTCATAGCCATGGCCACCTCCCTTGAACACTGATTTCATCAGCCAAGCCTGGATTGAAACCATCCAGAGAATCCATCCTTGGACTGATATGCTTGATGATGAGAGCCAAACACAACCAACCTGACCTTTTATTAACCCAGTTTAAGTCAGATTCCTGTCACTTGCAATTGAAAGGGATCATCCTGAAAACCTCTATTAAGTGCCAGACAATTGGCCAGACACCTTTTTCTCCGTATCTCTCTGAATCTTCACAGCATCCATGAGCATAAGAGAACATCATTTCCATTTTACAGCTCTGGATATAGAGGTCTAGAGAGCAGTGAGAACTCACCCATGTTCCCGTGGCTAGTGAGTAGTGAATCTGGCTTCACAACCAGGCTGTGTGAGATCTCTCCACCTCACCAGAGGGACTCTCTGAGTCATCTATCCTCACTATTTTTCCAACTAGAAAATCCAACTAAACTGGTGCATGTTGTAAACACAGAAAGGCTGTAAGGACACAGAAGTAAGGCTGCCAAAGCGGAAGCACACTTTAGAGTATGTGCCACGCTGAAGAGAAACAAGCTTCATTTCTGGATATTGACAGTGAGTTTCTCCCTGGGACTTTTATCAGATTGCATTTTACATAAAATTAATCAAAAGTGCAACATTCTCTTTTTCAATCAGATTGGGCAGACTCACAAAATATGCCCTAAGGAGTTGTTATCAAATGAGAAGGAGAGGAAATCATTTGGTGGTAAAGATCACTCCTGATTTTCTTCTGTAACTGGATTAGGACAGATTAGGATTAGATTAGGAAAGACAGTTTTCAGGCTTCCCTTCCCAGAAGGAGCATAAATCACTGCTCACTTAAATCTCTTGGAGGGATTATCTGTGGCTTTTTATGCCTACCTAATTCCAATTTTCTGGCATTTGTCCAGGAGATATTAATTTGGAAATGGGAAATGCTAAAATGACTATGTAGGCACACAGCAGCCAGTCTACTCTCAAGTCTCATGTTCAACAAAGTCCAGAGGAAAAGGACAGCAGAAGCTTCCAGATTCTAAAATTACTCTATATGTTTCTTTAATATAGAAAGCTACATTGAAACTAACCCATTTTAGGCACATAGAAATAAGAATAATGATAGTTACTTGAATTAGCATCCATTATGTACTAGGTACTTGACATCCATTTTCCTAAATTCATGAAGGCTCAGGGAGGGTAAATAACTTTCCTGAACTCCCTCAAAGAAGGGAGGTAGGGTTCAACCCAAGATCTCTCTGATTCCAATGTCTGATGTCTTTCTTCTTTGTGATGTGACCTCTCTGTCCAAGCTCTGGACTCTACCTCACCAAGCTCATTACTGAAAACATGATTGCTATACCCCGTGTGTATCCTGACAAAGACATTTATTGATTGTCTGACCAGAGGGGCCTCACTGTGACTTGTATCAGCCCATTGGTTGTCAGGCAGGATTAGGTTGTCCTGGCTATCTGGTCAAAGCCCAAATCAAAGCATGGGCTTTGTTATTAGACAGGTGTAGGTCAAAGCCTGGCTCTGCACTAACTAGTTGTTTGACCTTGAGAGGTCTCTGTCCCTCTCTTTGTATCAACTTCTTCAACTGTGAAATAGGGCTCATTAGCTGCTTCACAGGGTGGAGGAGAGACTCCAGTGAGATAACACATGTTGTTAGCACAGGACTCGCCACAGGGCAAGAGTGAGTCTGAATCAACTTTCAGTGTTTGACTGCTGACAGCTCTCAAGCTTCATCCTTCCCCTTTTTCCTCTTTTCCCACACATCTTAGCAAGCTGATAAGAAAGCCAGGGTGGTCCCTCATTTAGAGCTAGCGGGAGATTCAAACTACACTAGCTCCTGACACCCTTATATGACCCTATGCTGTACCCACAATAAAAGCCTCAAGCCAGTCTCCTTTTGTTGTGCTCTCAAACTGTTTTCACACCAGCTTAGGAGACTTGCTCTGCTCTCCCCAGAAAGCCTCATTATATAAGTAATTAACATTTTTATACCCTCTGGGTGTGTGTATGGCATCATCTGTCTTGACATCTGAATCAAATTTTGGGTGGTTGGGGGCCCTACTGTTTCTGTAGAGTGTCCACAACACACAGAATATGTTAGCTGTTGTTATTATTATTGTCAAAAAGTTGGATTTGGGTTTTTATATTGCATGTACTAGGTACGTGCAATATTGCATGCAAGAGTCTCATAACTAATAATATTTGACTTGAACTTACATAATCATTTGATCATATTTACTCTGGAAGGAATGGGTAGTCAAATAGTTCATAGGGTTTTCAGAAAAACCAGTGGGAAGAGTTATTTACTCCAGCAGAAGGCCTGCTTCTTCCGGTACCACTCTCCTAGTGTGTGAATCAAATCAACCTAGAACAGCAGGGCCAGCAGAGAAACGCGCTGAGTACAGTGCGGAATCATTTACTCAGCCGTTGTATGGGCTGGAGGCAGAACTTCTTTCCTGCTCTGAGGAATGTTGGCACACAGAAGAGGGGGAGGAGGCATATTATGCCCCTTTGTGAAGTACAGCTCCTTTGTTCAAGAAAACCAATTTCATGATATAATGACTGATCCCTCCCTTAGAAGTGTTCTCCCCATGAATCTGGGGAGGCCCAGGGTCACTGGGGAGCCAGGAGCATACTCAGGGGGTGATTTCAGCCATGATGCAAGGTCGCTTTCCTTCCCTTCTTGCAGATTCATTTTACTCATCTGCAGAAGGTGGGGTTGGACAGGTGGGTGCTGAGGTCACACCTATTGCAGATCTTCTTGGAGCCATGGCTCTTTCCCTTGGGTTGTTTCTATTTGGCACCATTCTCTAGGTTTGGAGAGCTCCAGATCCACGGTATGGAGGGGAGGTGGGTACTCTTGGGCTGGGTCGGTGGGCTCTGACATTTTCCCAGTGTGACCAGAAGTTGGTGGAGCCAATAATCCACTATAAGCTGCTCATTTAATAGAAAAAAATGAAGGTCAGGGCTGAAGAAGAGGTTTCCTGTGTTACATCTGAAGGGGTTCAAAAGTCTGAAAATAAGAGAAGAGGTGAGGGGTAAAGGACAAAGATGAAGAACAGTGTGGGAACCAGGGTGTGAGGCAGTTAGAGGTAGAATGTTCAAGTCATAGGTTCTGGTTAAGGTGAGTTAGTGGGTTTCTCTTTAATTCACTTATTATACCAAACTGGGCATCTCCTAACTGCTTCATACCACATGCTGTTAACCAGTTAAAGCAAAAACAACTGGATAGAAAATTTGCATTGCATTTTCCCCAGGCAATCAATAAATGACCAGAGGTATCTTGACAACTTAGCAAAATCAGTCTCCTGAAGGGGGTATGGCCTTAACACAGCAGTGCTTAAAAAGTTGTGGAACAATAGTTCTGACTTATTTTTTCTTCTCCAGAAGTTAGACACTGAAACATAAGATGATTTTTAACTTGCTTCAATTCAGCTACCCAAACAATGAATACAATTCTGCCCATAGAACAATGTTTTCCTGATTTAAGTGTTATTAAAACAAAAGGAATATAATTTATAAGTTTAGCTAAATCAACAGAGTAATGTGAGGAGACTTTTTGAACTCTGCATAAAAAAGATATGATTGGGCTCAGAGTGACAGAGCCAAAAATATAAAATTTGGCTGCTTTATGCTCTTGTTTGTGTGCAAAGGCCCATATTTTTTTAAACAATGAGATAAAGGGTATAAGCTTTCAAAACCAGGCAAGCACACGCAAGCCAGATCTTTCAGAGTGAGTCAGCTTTCTCCATACACAGATGATGATCTGTTACTCAAAAGGGGTAGGGAAACAGGTGTGCAGGGCAAAGCCTCAGGGAGTAGAAAAGTGTCATTAAGTACAGAAATCAAGCCCTCCGGGCCCCTAACGACAGTGTTGTGTCTCGGGTAAAAGACATAAATTGCCTTGTTCACAGACACCTAGCACATTTTCAAGCATTTGGCTTCGACACAAAATTCTTTCTTGCTGTCATAAGTAAATTTTGTTTAACATGCTGGTTCACCCCATGTTGGTTTTTGCAAAACTTACTTTATACTGTATGATGATAAAATAGTTATTCATTAAAAAATTAATTTGGGGTATTTTTTTTCCCCAAAAGATACATGCTTTTTTTCTTACTAGGGAGAGGAAACCATAGTGAAGAGGGAGTGCAATTTAGACTTTTTTTTTGCAATCAGTTGCCTAGATGTTTATTTTTGATGTTTGACTATCTAACTTTTTCCTCACCCTCCAGAATAAAGAGATTCATGTGCATTGTTCTTATATCTCCCTTCCTTCCTTCCTTCCCTCCTTCCTTCCTCCATTTCTTTCTTTTTTCCTTCCATCTGTACTTTAATAAGTAATTATTTATTAAATTATTATTTATTAAATAACTAAATTATTTTGTACATGTCAGACTATTATTTAAACCCAAAGGGTTGATTACTCAAAGATGATGAAGAACCTAGTTCTATTATTGATTAGCTGGAAGAAGAAAAGACAACCAATACAAAGTAGAATGCCTTCACTGCTTTGAGAAGGGGAGGTGAAGTAGTGAAGAGATCAGGATCATGGCCATTGCTGTTGGGCATCCCTCCAGCTGCAGCCGTATTGCTGTCTTTCCTTCTCAGACAAGCTTCTCAAAAAAGTAATCTCTAATCACCATTTCCATTTCCTGATCAGCCCCTTTAATTTGGCCATCATCACCCACCAGGAGTCTTGCTGAAGTTCACCAATGGTGTCTAAACTGCTAAATTCAAAGGATATGTCTGTACTATAATCTCACTTGACATCAGAAGAATTCTATATTCTTGAAACGCTCTCTCCCTTTTGTTTTTTAATGATGCAAGACTCTCCTTGCTTTCAATTTTCTTTGCAGGCTTATTCTCCTTTTCCTACTCATGAAAAATCGGAGCTCATTAAACTCCATCATAGATCATTTTCTTGCTCCTTGGTGTCTCCTTAAACAATTGTATTATCCTCATGGCTTCAATTTCATCATCTGTATGTTGATGACCTACACATTTACACCAGTCAAGACCTCCCTTCCAATTCCCCACTCACCCCTCTCCACAAGAGTCATTCAAAGATATCTTACAATCACTACGTCCAAAGCTAAACTCGTGATTTCCCTTCTGCCTCCCAGCCTGAGCCTCTCCCACTGCCTTGCTCTCAGTGAATGACAGCAGAGTCCAGCAAGATCAGCCAGAAAGCTGGGGTCATCCCCCACGCCCCTTTCTCCCTCAATCCTGTATTCACTTACTAGGAAACCCTACGATTTTGCCTCCTAAATGTCTCTCAAAACTATCCACTTCTATTGCCACTACCACCACTCATGATCTGTCCCAGTCAGCCCCAACTCAGTGTTTAGATTGCAGCAGAAGCAACTCACCCTTGGGGAATGAGCCTTTTCTGCCCTCCCAGACTAGGTGAGGTTGAAATAGTTTGTATATTTCATAGTACCGCTCCCTTCGTCATTTACCACCATTTGCAACTGTACGGTGGATTTTGTGATTATCTGATTATTATCTGTCTCCTCTATGATAACAGAGAGGTGATCTGGCTTTGCCCTTATTGTATTCTCAGTATTCTAGTACTGTGTCCAGGAGCTGTCCCTTACATCTTGTCTTTTCATGTAATGGGTAAAATTCCTAGCTCTGCTACTTACTGCATATGTGGATTTGAGCATGGATTTTTGTTTGTTTGTTTATTTTCTGTAAGCCTCTGTTTCCTTGTTTGTGAAATGAAAATGTAATTTCCACACTTTCAGGGTTTGAACTGCTATAACAAAATACAGGTATACTCAGAGATATTGTGGGTTAGATTCCAGACCACCACAATAAAGCAAATATTGCAATAAAGTGTGTCATGCAAATTTTTTGGTTTCCCAGTGAATATAAAAATTATATTTACACTATACTGTAATATATTAGGTGTGCAATAGCATTATGTCTAAAATTCAATGTACATACCTTAGTTAAATACACTTTATTGATGAAAAATGCTAACAATTATCTGAACCTTCAGCGAGTCATAATCTTTTGATGGTAGTGGTTCTTGCCTTAGTGCTGATGGCTGCTGACTTATCAGGGTGGTGATAGCTTAAGATTGAGGTAACTATGGAAACTTCTTAAAATAATACAACAATGAAGTTTGCACATTGAATAACTGTTCTTTTCATGAAAAATTTCTCCGTTGCATGCTATGCTGTTTGATAGCATTTTACTCACAAAATTGAAGTCAATCTTTTCAAACCCTGCAGCTACTTTGTCAACAAAGTTTAAGTAATATTCTAAATCTTTGTTGTCATTTCAACAATGTTCACAGCATCTCTACCAGGAACAGATTCCATCTCAAGAAATCGCTTTCTTTGCTCATCCACATGAAGCAACTCCTCATCTATTCAAATTTCATCATGAAATTGCAGCAATTCAGTCACACCTTCAGGCTCCACTACTAATTCTAATTCTTTTGCTATTTCCACCACATCTGCAGTTATTCCCTCCACTGAAATCTTGAACCCTCCAAGTCATCCATGAGGCTTGCAATTAACTTCTTCTAAACTCCTGTGAATATTGATAGTTTGAAATTGATCAAAATATGGAGACAGCGTCTTCTTTCCTTAAACCTCATGAACCTACCTCTGCTAGCTTCAAACTTTTCTTCTACAGCTTCTTCACTTCCCTCAGCCTTCACAGAATTGAAGAGAGTTAGGCCCTTGCTCCAAATTAGGATTTGGCTTAAGGGAATGTTGCAGTTGGTTTGATCTTCTATCCAGACCACTCAAACTTTCTCCACATCAGCAATAAGGCTGTTTTGATTTCTTATCATTTAAGCATCCACTGGAGTAGCATTTGTAATTTCCTTTGAGAATCATTGCATTCACAACTTAGCTAACTGGCTCAAGGGGCCTGGCTCTCAGCCTATCTTAACTTCCAACATGCCTTCCTCACTAAGCTTAATCATTTCTAGCTTTTGACTTAAAGTGAGAGATGTGCAATTCTTCCTTTCACTTGAACACTTAGAGGCCATTGTTGGGTTATTAATTGGCATCTTTTCAGAATTGTTGTGTCTCAGGGAACAGGGAGGTCTGAGGAGTGGGAGAGTGATGGGTGAATGGCCAGTTGGTAGAGCAATTAGAACGCACTCACATTTGTTGATTAAGTTCTCCATCTTACATGGGTGTAGTTTGTGGCTCCCCAAAACAATTATGATAGTCGTATCAAAGATCACTCATTGCAGATCACTGTAACAGATATGGTAATAATGCAAAAAATTGAAATATTGTAAGAATTACCAAAATGTGACACAGAAACATGATGTGAGCACATGCTGGGAAAACAGCACCAATAGATTTACTTGACATAGGGTTGTCACAAACCTGCCATTTATAAAAAAAAAATTCAATGTCTGTGAAGCAAAATATAGTAAACTATAATAAAACGAGGTATGCTTGTAATAACCTCTTAAAGGTCTCATCTCCCCAACAGTCACTTTGGGGATTAGGTTTCAACCTATGAACTTTGAAGGGGAAACAAATATTCAAACCGTAGCAGTCCCTATATACTAGGTTTTTATCACATATCTTTGAAGTAGGCTTTTCTTCTTTCCAACATATTTAATGTAGTCTGCTTTTTAATATCCTTTGGTGGGAAGCAGCTCTTTGGGCCTGAAGTCTTGGTAGGAAATGGGCACAAAGGTAGATATCATGAAACTTACTGAGTGGTACCATTAACTAGCCCCCTGGGTCAAAATAGCCTCTAGTATTATTATTTTACTTGCTCTGAAGCAGGCTACAGGATCTTATGCGATTCTAACAATAACCCTGAGGATAGGTTCTATTCTCATTTTACAGATGAAGGAACTAAAGGTCTGAGAGTCCTAGTAAGAGGCAAAACTGGGATTGGAATCCCAATAATTCACTTTTGGATTTCCCAATCGTCACCATGCTACCTCCTTCCAAATGTTATGGAGCAAACTCCAGTTTGGAGGATTTGGGGAAGATACAAAATCAAAGATTGGATTATCATTGTTGTTGATGTAGCACTGATCTGTTTATGGCTTTAGCAGTAAGAGAAAATTATATTTGTGAAACTATAAGAGATTGTACAATTCTCTCTCCTCTGTCCTTTTCCCAAGGGTATACAGACCTTTTCAACCTGGGTCCTCATCATGACTCAGAGAGGGAAATAGCTTGCCCAGTGTGACCTTTGAGTAAGATTTATGAAACAAGATGTATCCAAATTTTCACCGCGTTGGAGCTATTCAATTTTCTCTAATGGCCTTTATCTGAGAGTTATGTCTATTCGTGGCAGTCACAACCAGTAAGTCATTAGCTTAAAGTATACTGAGTGTTAATTTTAGCACCCTGGGACCTGGGCCCAGTAGGAGAGGTCTCTTGCTTTTTGCAAATCGAATCTAAGGAACATTGAGCAGTTGGCTAACATTCACATCAGGAAAAGTTAGAAAGAAAGAAAGGATAATTAAAAAGTTAAAGAGTAAAAAGCAGTTGAATAGTTGTTCAGGAGGTGGCAGAATGGCCTTTGTCTGACTGCCTCCCTACTGCTAAATACTGTCCTCAGCTAGAAGAAAGATGGAACAAATCTTTAAATAAACATCCACTGTGTGCCGGGCACTTCACATATGTAATCTCACTGATGTGTGCAGCGTTCTCAGTTTATCTTCATTATATATCTCATTTTGTAGA
The DNA here is from genome assembly GCA_963574885.1 of Lepilemur ruficaudatus. NCBI lineage: Eukaryota > Metazoa > Chordata > Mammalia > Primates > Lepilemuridae > Lepilemur > Lepilemur ruficaudatus. The sequence goes on from CAUYRT010019828.1 coordinate 33,877, forward strand.
TAAAGAAACCTAAAGCTCAAGTTTACACAGATAACAACTGATGAGATTTAAACTGAGGCAGTCTTACTCCTGAACCTGTATTGACAGAGTGAGACTCTGTCTGTCCAGGCTAGAGTGCCATGGCGTCAGCCTAGCTCACAGCAACCTCAAACTCCTGGGCTCAAGCAATCCTTCTGCCTCAGCCTCCCGAGTAGCTGGGACTACAGGCATGTGCCACCACGCCCAGCTAATTTTTTCTATATACTTTTAGTTGGCCAATTAATTTCTTTCTGTTTTTAGTAGATACAGGAGTCTCACTCTTGC
>CAUYRT010019830.1:0-11671 GCA_963574885.1 Lepilemur ruficaudatus
GGCGGTGTTACAATAGAAAACGAGTTGCTTGGGCTGAATGTCAGGCTTGAGGCCCAGGGCTGTGAGATTGGCCAAGAGACAGACCAGGGGCATGCTAGATTCGATTTTGGAGGTTTGTCTTCCCATGGCGCCCTAACCCAACAGAGAAAGGATGAGATTGGGGAGCCGACATCCGAGGTCACCGGCCAGGCCTTGGAGAGAAGGCTCTGAGCCTTGGGAGGAAGGCAACAAGAGTACAGGGGACGTCTCCACCAGTATCTTGTGCCTGGCTGGAAGGACTGACTGAGTGGTCTAGGCGTCCCTAAGACACTCAGGTCCTTAAGGCAGAGGGTCTCTGACTTGGACTGAAGGTTTTATGGACAGAGACCCTGGAATGGATAAATTGGGCTAGGACCCCAAGGGCAGAGGGACTTACCCAGGCCAATCAGCCAACTGGTGCCTGGTGGAGGTCCCGGTCCGAGGTCAGGAAAGACACGAGAGGGGATGGCGTGACCAAGGCCCTGAGGCAGGCTGGCGCAGCCAAGACTCCCCTTCTGGTTTTCATCACCAAATGTAAAGTTGGCGGTGGCAGAAAGAAGTTGAGAGACAGACAGAGTAGGACCAAACAATGTGGCTTTACTGAGCGCTCCCAGGCGAGGTTCACGGGTCCCGAGGAATGGGGCCTGAGAAGTTGCGCCCATTTGAAAGGGGTGAGGGCTTTTATGCTATTTTAGGTGGGCCGGGGGCTTTTGGTGGGAAGAGTTGGGGATTTTCCACAGTGACCTTTCGAGGTCATTGAGGATTAGGAGGGGTTGGTCATATTTGTGGAATCCGGGAATTGAAGCTTTCTTATCTGGGTGGGCATCTGGGTGTGGTTTTCCTTCAACTTAGCTGGCCCTAACAGTCACCTTTGTGGGTCTCTCTTCTCTTTAGGGAGGGGAGGGGGTGCCCGCCACCAGCCATACAGGGACAACTTGATGGGCCTGTGGCCACAGAGCACATACTCTCGGGCCAGGGTCCTTTCCACTTTAACTTATAGATGACACACTGCTCTGATTCACAGATTGTTAGAAAAGTGCAAGGGTGTCATTAGGTAAGAATGACATTTCTCAGTAACTCCCACAGAGACAGTCTTGCACAAAGATTTTTGGTAGCATCACTGACCCTTCTTGGAGAAACAAATGGATTGTTCTCCTCCCAATTCTAATGTTTCACTGTCCTCTACTCATTCACCTGCAATTATCACACCCAGATCTGATGATGAACCTCAAAATCCACTATGATGATGTGTACGACAATGTTTCCTCTTTTTTCCTTATAGAATGGAGATGATGAGCATTACTTTAGACATTTTTATAAAAATGTCTATATACTTTATTTAAACAGTATGATAGAAATGCAAACATCTTGCACAATAGTAGATGTAATTATGTAATAAAGCTCATCACAGGTAGTACCAATCAAAAAGATTCCAACATTTTCATTATTTTGCCATCATTTTCAAGGACCAACTTCAGTCATCCTAGTGGCATTCTAAAATAAATATAACAGACCACATTATTTAGTTTGTAGGTATTTTGGTAACTATATCTAATAAATAAAAAACTAATGAAAATATTGCTATCATACTTAATAAAATATAAATAATTTCTTAATATCAAATAAAAAATCAGTTTCAGTAAATTTTGGGATCAAAATCTTAGGAGTCCACAACCAGCATAGACTTTGCATGACCACAGCAACTGCTCCTGCCAGCACCCTCAGCCCATCTGGACAAGTGGATGACCTCAACCAGGTGCCTCATGCCAAGAACACCTCACTAGTGGATCCCAAGGGGTACTGAGTCCTGGAGGGGCCTTGCTGGGCCTGAGGAGCATTTCTCAATCACAGAGTCTTTCTTAGTTTGCTACTTACTGGCCCCATGCCTCAGTGTCCCCCACTATGACAGAAGGTAAAAATCCCAGCCGAAGTCCAGGCCGCCCAGAGAGCCCACCACACCAGATTAAATGGCTGCAGCATTACAAAGTGGTGGTGGGGGGGTGGTGGTGAAAGAATCTCCCTTCCCTGGGTCTCTTGCCTGGGGACTGATGTACACTGGGCCACAGCCAGGGTTCTGGGAAGGGCCATGCGTTCTTCCTGGGGAACTTAACTCCCAGTTCTGGTTTACTAAAATTGAGGCGTAGGGGTGGGATGTTTTAGAAATGACCCGCAGTGTCATTCAGAAAGTGGTCAGACGCTGCAAATTGTCTCCCCAAGGCCAAACCTTTACTTCTGACCAGAAGAGCGCCCAGTGGCAGAGCAGCAGCCAGCTAGCCCGACTGGCTAAGGGGTGTTGTTAAGACACAAAGGAAGAGGAGGTATGGGGCTCTTAGGGTAGTAAATGTGTAAAGTTGGTGCGCTAGTCAGGCACAGTAAGGTATATGGAAGCCAGTCGGGTAGGAACAAGACTATGCAGTGGAAATCCCAGGCAATGGGATGAGACACAGCCATAGGTCTGCCTTAGGGATAAAAGGTGAGGAACCTGCCTGTAGCGCGCTGGCTGCTGCTCTGACTGCCGCTGGGCGCCCAATGGGTTTTGGGCAGGAAACAAAGGCCTGGAGTTTATCCTCCCCTGCTTTCTGTCCCAGAGCTTTTCAGGAACACCTTGAGACAGTAAAACAAATTCTAAAAGCTATGAGCTGGGGAAATGTAAAGAGAAAGATTTACTTTTTTTCCTGGGCTCTTTTAGGTGTTTGTGAAAACAGAGTCCCAGCAGGTTGCCTGCTAGGTTGGAAGAGAGATAGCAATGAGTAGGGAGAGCTCAGAATTGATTTTTAGCTGTCATTAGAAAATTGGGAGATTCAAAGCTGCCCTAACATTCTCCCTTTCTGTTGTTAAGATTAAATTTTTATGAAAAATTAACTCAGAAGTTGGAAAAAATGGGCAGAAATCTTTCTTCTGTAGCTACTTCAGCTAAGGAGGGGCATAGAGGTTTTTTTTTGAAACTCATTTATTAAAGGGGGGGTTGAAAATGAACAATCTTGAAGTTAGAATAGAGGTAGGATGGAGTTTTACTGGAGAGAAATAGTTAAGACCTAAATGTTACTAGATAGTGGAGAATGTAGGGTTTAAAAATGAGAGTTGAAAGTAGAGCCACTAGGGGCCTTAGGTAAGAGCTTAAAGTCACACATGGTGAGAAGAGCTTGTAGTTTTAAGAAGGCAAAAAGGTTTCTTGAACTGCAGGCAGATAGAGATGTCATAGGACTGCCCATGGTGGGGGGAGGGAAAATAAGGTTATTATTAGGGCTCCCAGCACAGACAAAGGACTGACCGGCCTGGTGTGTAAGCTGGACTATGGCAGCATTCATACAGTGACAGGAGAAGTATAAAGCCTGGTATCTGTGATGGGCTGGACTTTTAGGGAGCTTGCCATGGGTGGAAGCAGGTTCTAAGGGGCCTGGAGGTTTGAGTCCAGAGAGATGACCCTAGGATGGGATTTCTAGAAGTTTAGCCGTAATGGCGGAAACAGTGAAAGAATTATTTAAAAGCTTGAAGGGGACCCAGTTTGTCCTAGGAAATCCTTAAGTAAAATCTAATTCCTAGATTATAAGTGTTGCAGTTCCTTTAAGAAGCAGTGCAGTGAGTTTTATTGCTGGCAGGTAGGCACCAGGTGGTGGTGGTGAAAAAAAATTTGGCAGGGTTAATGAGGTACTGTAGATTGTGGAGAGACTCCTATGCTCTCAAAACCAAAGGATTATATCTTAAACTTTTAGATGAGGAGCCTGACCCCCTACTTTGGAGGCCTGAAGAAACCCAACTAATAGATACCCTGAAGCAGGCCCTCATCACAGCCCCAGTCCTAACACTGCCCCCCCTTGAAAAACCCTTCTTCCATCATCTCTTTGTAAATGTTGACAAGGGAAGCACCTTAGGAGTTTTAGCTCAAGATCACAGAGGACATAAACAACCTATGGTGCTTTTGTCTAAACTTGGACCCTGTCTCTCCACTGTCTCTCCACTTTTGGACCCTGTCTCTCCAGAGTGGTGGCTGCTATTGATTGGATGTATGCCAGCCACCCTGGAGTCGGGTGGCTGGCATACATCCAATCAATAGCAGCCACCACTCTGTTAGCAGAAGAAAGCAGAAAACTCACCTTTAGGGGAAGTTTAATTATCAGTACACCCCCACCAAGTTAGAACCCTTCTCCACCAATGGGTGCACGAAGATGGCTAACTGACTCCAGAATCCTGAAATATGAGGTTATCCTGTTAGAGAGAGACGATTAAGCACCCTCATCAGAGATGAGTGCTTAAATCCCGCCGAGTTCCTACTTGGAGGAAAAGGAAATGTTCCAACTGAGCATGTTGTATGGACTTAATAGAATACCAAAACAAAGTCCCACCAGACCTTAGAGAAACTGCCTTTCAGACGGGTCTGAAATTATTTGTAGATGGGTCTTCACGAATAATAAATGGAGAAAGACATAACAGATATTTCCTGGTAGAGAGAGTTCAATTAACCATAATAGGATCAGGAAGACTCTGGAAAGGATGGTCGGCCCAAACTTGTGAACTATATGCTCTCAACCAAGCCTTAAAATTCTTAATAGACAAAGAAGGGGCCATCTACATTGACTCTAAATATGTCTTTGAAGTATTTCATGCCTTTGGAAAAATCTAGGTGGAATAGGGGCTAATTTTTAATTGTAAAGGGAAAACTTAATACATAAAGAGTTAATAACCCAGTTTTAGGAAGTCTAATATTACCAGAAGAAATAGCTGTAGTTCATGTTCCAGGACATCAAAAGGGTCTTCCTTTGAACACCGGGGAAACAGCAGATGAATTAGCTAAACAGGATATCCTCTCCTCAGAAACACCAATATTCCATTTAACACCACATCTCCCTGCTCCTGTTGCAACCCCCATTTTTACCCCAGCAGGAAAAGAACAATTAAGGAAAGTAGGGGCAGGAGAAAATTCAGAGGGCAGATAACTATTGCCTGATGGAAGGGAAACGCTGTCCAAACCGATAATGAAAGAAATTTTAACCCAGCTCCACCAGAGTAGCCATTGGGGTCTCCAAACAATGTGTAAGGTGATCCTACGCATTTATGGTTGCATCGGTATCTGCACATGAGCCAAACAAACCTCTGCCGGATGCATAACATGCCAGAAAACTAATAAGCAAGCTATAAGACAGGCACCCTCTGGGGGAAGGAATCCTGGATTACATCCATTCCAAAGCATTCAAATTCACTACACAGAAATGCCCAAAATAGGCTGTCTGAAATACTTTCTTATAATTGTAGATCATCTCACTCATTGGGTAGAAGTGATTCCTCTACCTGGGCAACTGGTAATAATGTAGTCAAAGTCTTGATTGAACACATTGACCCCAATTTGGTCTGATCAAAATTATTGATTTGGATAACAGGAATCATTTTACTGCTAATATCATCAAAGTACTCATACAGGTTTTGGGAATTAAATGGGAGTATCATAACCCCTGGCACCCTCCTTCCTCAGGAAGGGTAGAAAGAATGAACCACACTCTGAAAAATCACCTTACTAAATTAATCGTGGAAACCAGGTTACCTTGGACTAAACGTTTGCCTGTAGCCCTTTTAAGGATCTGAACAGCCCCTCGAAAAGACATAGACTTATCCCCCTATGAAATGCTTTATGGATTACCCTACCTAACTCTACCTACCGACATTCCCACCTTCAAAACCAAAGGCCAACTTTTTAAGAACTATATACTTGGTCTATCTTCCAACTCTGCTTTCTCTCAGGGAAAGGGGACTTCTGGCACAAACACCACCTCTTGAGTTTCTGGTGCATCCACATCGACCTGGAGATGACATGTTGGTCAAAGGCTGGAGTGAAGAAAAACTCAACCAACCTTGGTTCTTCTGACTACAGAGACAGCAGTCTGCACAGCCGAGAAGGGTTGGACCCATACACGGGTGAAAAAGGCCATCTTCCCAAGAGAGGGAAGATGGGAGGCCACACCTGAATCCAATCCCACCAAAATAACCTTCCAAAAGGTTTAGTTAGCATTATTTTCATTCCCTTTCCCAGCCATCAGTGAATCTTTTTACAATCAATATCCCCACTTCTGAAGACACAACCTTAGAGCCTTTGGAATGGGAGAAGATATAATGGGTATATACCCAATTGGACAGTTCTCTTTAAAAATAATACCTCCTGCCTCAATTGTCACATCCCCCACTCCTTCTATAAAACCTGACAACAGCACTGTACCCATGTCTTTCCCCAGTGACCCATCTAAGGTAACCATTATAGAGGTCAAGGATTTAAGGCAGACAGTTGCGATAGAAACTGGGTATAAGGATGAAAAACGCCTGGTTAGAATGGATCAAGTATTCTGTCCTCACCCTAAATAAAAGCAATTGTTACACCTGTGCAACGGGAGACCGGAGGCCCAGAAGTTCTCTTTCCACATGGATGGTCTGTAGATTTTACAGGCATGCACTGTGTGGTAGCTCTCTTCTAGGAGACCACAACATGGGGAAATAAACTGTGCAAAACCCTATCGTTGCTCTTCCCTGATGTGAGAGGTCTTGCAGGCCAGCCCCCGAGGACCGTGAGGCCACCAGCCTCTGACGTCAACTTCACCTCGTGGCTCTCTAGACAGGATGAGGGGGCAGTGTGTCCTGGAAACATGACAGGGTGCAATGAAAGCCTGGCCTTCACGAAGCTACAGGATCAGTCTGCCCTCTCCATACCCCAAGGAGATGTCTGGTGGGATTGTAAGGACAGACTGAGATCCTACTGGAAAGGTGGAGTGGCACCTGCACTTTGGTGCCATTGGCCATCCCCTTTACCCTGGCGTTCCATCAGCTCCCAGTTGAGGAAAGGGGACATCAAACAAAACGAGAAATGGATGCTCCCAGAGGATCTTTTGATCCCCATATTTTTTTGATGCTATTGGAGTCCCCTGAGGGGGACCAAATGAATTCAAAGCTAGAAATCAAATAGCCACTGGGTTTGAATCTATATTCTTCTGGTGATCCACTATAAATAAAAATGTAGACTGGATCAACTACATATACTATAATCAACAAAGATTTGTAAATTATACCAGGGATGCCATCAAAAGTATAGCTGAACAACTAGGACCTACCAGTAAAATGACCTGGGAAAATGGAATGGCTATAGACATGATATTAGCAGGAAAAGGTGGAGTGTGTGTCGTGATTGGAGGCCAATGCTGAACTTATATCCCCAACAACACAGCTGCGGATGGCACACTCACCAAAGCTCTGCAAAGACTTACTACCTTGGCTAATGAGCTGGCTGAAAACTCAGGGACAGATGACCTTTTCACTAGCCTCGTGGAGCATTGGTTTGGAAAATGGAAAGGGTTGATGACATCAGTACTAACTTCCTTAATTATTATATTTGATATCTTAACATTAATGGGATGTTGCATTATCTCTTGTGCTAGAAGACTAATCCAAGGATTAATAGAAACAGCCCTAACTAAACAACCTCTTCCACTTCCATATGAAAACAGGTTATTACTATTAGAAGACCAAGAACACCAAAGTCACCTCCTCCTCACAGAATTTGAAGAAAAAAGTGAAAAAGTCTAATATAAAAGAGGAGGAAATTGTGGGGGGAAATAACCTTGACTTGATCTTTTCTGCCAAAATGTCAGGAAGTAACACACTTCTTCATACCTTACTGTGCCTGACTAGCGCACCAACTTTACACATTTACTACCCTAAGAGCCTCCCACCTCCTCTTCCTTTGTGTCTTAACAACACTCCTTAGCCAGTCGGGTAAGAACAAGACTGTGCAGTGGAAATCCCAGGCAATGGGATGAGACACAACCATAGGTCTGCCTTCAGGATAAAAGGTGAGGAATCCGCCTGTAGCGTGCTGGCTGCTCCTCTGACTGCCGCCGGGCGCCCTTCTGGTCAGAAGTAAAGGTTTGGCCTTGGGGAGACAATTTGCAGTGTCTGACTACTTTCTTAAGGACACCGCAGGTCATTTCTAACAAGCACACATGGTCACTTGCTGGGACTCGCAGGAACAGGCCCTTCCTGGTGGGTGGGTGCCGGAAGGGATATGGCTATTTTGTGGGGAACAACCTGTCAAAAGTGGCTATTTCACAAAGGGGAAAGACTTCCTTTTTAATTACATATTTTCCTTATTTACTTAAAACTGGTAGGGTCTAATTATTGTATGATGTACCCATGATTCTATCAGTAAATTTGAGCACATTTTTATTACTATTTTTTCAGGTTTACTAGTCCTTTTGCTTGTTTCCATTTTTAAGATTAATTTTAAGTTCTATCTGAAATGATCAAGATGCCTGTAGAAAATTTTCAATGTTAGGAGGTGAATATTCCTTTTCTAGAGGACTTCATATCTCTGTCTAAATATTTATCGTCATGTTATAGTTTGTAAGTCAGTTCTTTTATTAGAGTTTAGTTTTAGTAAAATAAAAAAATCTTGTAAAAATTTTCAGTAGTCATTGGAATGTTTAAAGAAATTCTGTTGCAGTGGTGACACCAATCTTTAGAATTCTTAAATATTCTAGTCTTTCAAATTGAAGCCATGCTTGAAAAATTTATGGCATAGCAGTCCTGCTATTTTTAAATGTCTTTCTTTACTCTTTGTTTGTTTGTTTCTTTACAAACGAACGAACGTAATACCACAATGCTTTCATCTTTGCATCCTAGCAGCCTGGAAAGCGAGCTAAAACACACTTTGCAGATTAAATTTTAATAAATACAAAAAAGAAGCCCTTTAGTTTTTTTTTTCTCCACCCTATCAATCCTTACTCGAAAAGTTTTCAGAAATCAAACTCTGTGCTTCTTAGGACTTCATTCTGTTGGGGTTTTTAAGAAGTAATGTAAAATTGTTACCAAAACTTGGCACTTGTCCTTGAGGCCACATCAGAAGAACAAGAACAAATGGTTTGAGGAGAAGGGAAAAGAAGTTTATTAGTTTGCCAAGAAAGGTGGAGGATGAAGACTCCTGTCTGAAATGCCATTGTCCTAATAATAAGCAGAAATACAGAGATTTTAAAGGATGGATTCTCAGCTTCAGGCAATTGCTGTTCAACTACAACTGATGATTCTGATCATCCCGTCTCCACTGGAGACAATCCAGAGACTCCACCCAGGATCTCCCTCCCCCAGGTCAGGGCGTAGCCTGAGCCATCTCCCGTTGCACAAATAACAATAGACTTAACCTTCTTCTCCCAACCACTGACCTGAGGCAGGGATGCAGGTTTTAGTTTTCAAAAAAAAAGTAGAATATATTTTAAAGAGAGAAAATATTTTTGCCATTTTTTTCAGGCCATTCCCTCTGTTACATATTTCCCATGTCAATATTTCCCTTCCATGTCTGTGGGAGGAAGGGTGACTACTCTGTTACAAAATGTATATAAATGACAGTTGACATTTTTCCATGTATCAGTAAGCCGTCTGGCAGTGGCCCAATGTAACTTGCAAAAATAACTGGATATTATATTCAAAATAATAGCCATGATGCCTTGGATATTCTTTTTTTTTTTTGAGACAGAGTCTCACTCTGTTGCCCGGGGTTGGGGTGCCATGGCGTCAGCCTAGCTCATAGCAACCTCAAACTCCTGGGCTCAGTGATCCTTCTGCCTCAGTCTCCTGAGTACCTGGGACTACAGGCATGTGCCACCATGCCTGGCTAACTTTTTCTATATATTTTAGTTGGCCAATTAATTTTTTTCTATTTTTGGTAGAGACAGGGTCTCGCTCTTGCTCAGGCTGGTCTCAAACTCCTGAACTCAAACGATCCGCCCGCCTCGGCCTCCTAGAGTGCTAGGATTACAGGCCCGGCCCTTGGATGTTCTTTACCAAACTTTTTTTTGGCAGTATTCTTTTTTATTTTTTTATTTTTTGGGATAAATGCATGTGGAAGGCACTACTCTATTAAGATTTTTTTTTTGTCATTTTCTAAATTTATTATACTAAAGCTGTTGACTGTAGGAAACAAATAACAGAAAAGAATGTATTTTGTCTACAGTTATTATTAACTTTTATGATCTGTATCTGTTACCTTAAGAAAGGACCTATTCTTTCTGTGAACACATTTTTCACAGACTTACTTAGCTAATTGAACTGTGTAAACAAATATACCAGGAGAAAAATGATCATATATTTTGAAAAAATTTATCATTGCTTTTTTTTTTTTTTTTTGAGACAGAGTTGTTGCCTGGGCTAGAGTGAGTGCCATGGTGTCAGCCTAGCTCACAGCAACCTCAACCTCCTGCATTTATGTCTTTTTTTTTTTTATTTTGAGACAGAGTCTTGCTCTCTTGCCCGGGCTAGAGTGAGTGCCATGGTGTCAGCCTAGCTCACAGCAACCTCAACCTCCTGGGCTCAAGCAATCCTTCTGCCTCAGCCTCCCCAGTAGCTGGGACTACAGGCATGTGCCACCATACCCGGCTAATTTTTTCTCTATATTTTTAGTTGGCCAATTAATTTCTTTATTTTTAGTAGAGACAGGGTCTCACTCTTGCTCAGGCTGGTTTCGAACTCCTGACCTTGAGCAATCTGCCCGCCTCAGCCTCCCAGAGTGCTAGGATTACAGGTATGTGCCACCGTGCCTGCCTAATTTTTTCTATATATTTTTAGTTGGCCAATTAATTTCTTTCTATTTTTAGTAGAGATGGGGTCTCACTCTTGCTCAGGCTGGTTTCGAACTCCTGACCTTGAGCGATCCTCCTGCCTCAGCCTCCCAGAGTGCTAGGATTACAGGTGTGAGCCGCCTCGCCCGGTCTAGTTCTGAGCCCACAGTCCCACGTTTCCCCAGATTGTTCAAGTACAACCGGTGGGAAAACTGGCGGGTCCTCAGGGGAATCCCGATCATGCGTGGAAGGAGCTGGTGTCCAATGGGTCCGCACTATGGCCTTTCTCCTATTATAAGTTAAACTAAGGCATGGATAAAACATTAAAGAGTTTATTAGCACAAATAACGACATATGAATCTGGGAGTACACAGCCAAGGTTTGTTTGGGGGTCCACCAGAAGGGCTTGAAGAAAAGGTTTTTATAAAATGTATGAGGAAACAAAACCCAATTCAGTAATTGTGTGGGTACCATGATGCAGTCACCTTACTTGGGCTATCCAAGTGGAAATTTCCTGGTTATGTAATTAGAAGTGGTTTAAGATTGGTTAAGCCTAAATTTTGTTTTTCTCTAAGTTAGTAATTTATAAAAAATGCATTTGATGTAGATATTGGTTATTATTATGTAGAATCCTAGGACCCTAGAGTCAGTTCAGTTCAGTCTAATTGGTTTCTATTTAGTTATTTTAACACTCCACAGAGGGACTTGTTTTCCACTACATTTTCCAAATGTATTTGCATGCAGGATCTCAAATCCACCACTGTGTTTCTACAGCCTAACTCTTCTAGGATAAAATCTTAAATTTCCAGTTCCTTTTTGACATTCCCAAATGCCAACTTCCTCTTTCCACTTTGCATTGTCCACTATTTTTCCTTTGTTGTATTTTTCAAAGAGACAGAGTGTCTTAATTTTTTTTTTTGTAAACGTTGTATCAAGAGAAATTTAAACTATTTTGAAATAAATGAGAACAAAAATAAAACTAACAAAAATGTTTGGGACACAGAAAAAAAGTGTTCAGAGGGAAATTTATAGCATTGAATCCATATAATAACAAAAAAGAAAGATCTAAA